>PVIC010004598.1:0-20000 GCA_004025085.1 Thryonomys swinderianus
TAGTTCAATTGGAATCTCTTCAAATTCTATGGATCTCAGATTTCTTTTCTGAAAAAATATGAAAAGCACCAAAAATAATATGTAACAATGTCTTAGTTATTTTTCTTGTTGCTAAGACAAAATGCTCAACGCCCTAGTAAAGAGAAATCATATGTTTTGACTCACAGTGTGTAGGTGCCCATTCACAGTCAGCGGGCACCATGGTAAGATGGCCCCACAGAGAGGCAGCATGGAAGCAGCTCAGGGCACGGAAGGGCAGTAGGAAGCTAGCGACGGGCCCCAGCGGCCACCCTCCTCCTGTCCCTAGCGTTCCATCCAGGCTGCCCATCCTGACGAAAGGTGCCACTCGTGCCCAGAGTGGGCCATCACGCGCCCTAGATCCGGCCACCTCCAACACGCCTCACCCACAACTGCCTGTGGCTCCAGGGGGACATTGAGGCACGAGCCACGACAGACAATTGAACGCAGTGCTGAGTGTGTGTTAACTTCACTAGTCACAGCTGCGTAGTCGCTAAGGAGACTTAAGATTGAATTAAAGTGGCAATTCTGATGAAATAATTCTGATAAAAGTGATGATTCTGGTAATGCACGGATAAAGCAGGAGCTGAACCCTAGACATCTGCAAGGATACATTGGCAAGAAGGTGTAGTCTCAAGAACCTCAGGGAAAGAGAGATAAAGAGCTGTAAGCGCTAAGTCTACCCAATTCTGCGAGTGACTGTTTAATTTACTAAGGTACAATCATAATGATATCATTGCAAGTAGCATGAAATATTTTTCATTTTAATTTTGCAATAGCAATCTTTTGCCATCACAGATTTTTAGAGTTCCTCATTCCCGGAAATTCTTCCAGAAGTCACTTCAGCATTAGTACGAGAGAGTTCTCAGCTTTTCGTGCACTAGGTCTCTTACTCACTCACCAGCTCACCCGCGGGAGTGTGCGAGTCCCGTTCTTGGAGCCGCCAGCGGCCTCAGCTGTCCGGCCCCGGGAGCACCTCTCACGCCCCTGCACTCCTCACGGCCACCCGTGGCATGCAGTTCTCAACTTAGCTTCTATTTTTCCTCATCCTTCTTCTTTTTCCAAAACTTCCCCCAAAAATAAAAAATGCCCTTGACTGCTTTTCTACTGCAATCTGTATTTCTTATTCTGGATCCTTCTTTTTCTAATTGTATATAAAAAGCATGACAAACTTTGCATGGACTGGAGCCAAAATCTCCGTCGTTACCAAAAATTATACAGATGTAAATTTCCATATAATTAAAGTTTGCATCAAGGAGACCTAGTTGGGGAAGATGCTCTGTGCAGTAACTGGCAGATCCCCCTCCCTGCTGGTGCCTCCCAGCCCCAGAGCCTCCGCCTGGCTGGAGTTACCGGGCTGGGCTCCAGGGGCGGAGAGATGCTGCTGTGAAGTCTGCATTACAGTAGCCTCACTCACGGCACCAGAGGCTCGGGAATTTCCCAAGGAAAAGGGCTCGATGTTGATGAGACAGGCACAGAGCAACCGCTAGAAAAGGCGAAGCAGGCTCTACCGTCCTGTGGCCGGGTTGCCTCTTGTTTGCTTGTTGGGCTGACTTAGGAGAGAAGAGCAGGGAGGATCTTCTGAGACTGGACAGAGAGCTACCCAAGGACACTGGGGTGATCAATGCTTCTGCTTGGCAACGTGAGAAAAGACTTCGCTTGTCCAGACCCAAAGAGTGGACAGTGGAGGCCAGAAGACCAATGAAAGCAACACTCTTGCTGTCATTCTTCTAGCAGCAGGAGCTGCCGACAGGCGTGCTACGGGGCAGTCTCACTGAGCAATTCCAGTCTGAGCACGTAGCTCCTTCCCCCTCCCTCATCCACCCGAGCACTGAGGTACAGTCAAAATCTCCACACTGGTGCCGCCCCGCTTAGCCTGCTCCCTCTGTAAGACTTCTGTGGGTATTAAAAGCAAATATTTGAAGTACAGGGGATAACTTCCTGACTGTTCGGGCTTTTCCAGTCAGAGTCAGCATTGTGAGTTCCGTACTTAATTGACTATGACTCTTCCCTTTTTGTCTAGAGACCCTCGCAGATACGTGAACTCAGTCACCTCCTGAAAACAGACCACTTATGTTTGCCTGTGATGGGCATGTGGATTCACATCCAACGACTCTATGAACTTCACCTCTGGTGTGTCTGCTCTGTAATAATGGTGCTAAGCTGTCGCAGTTAGTGATGCATCCTATGAGCAAGTCTCAAGCTATGGGGACAGACCTCACCAGAGTTGTTTTTTTTTTTTTTTTTTTTTTTTTTTAGGAAAGCTTAAAATCATGCATCACTGAACCCAATACCTTATGAATTTTCAGTAAACTTGAACTTAGTTTAAAATCTAATGCTTAAACTTCATAATCCTGAACAAAAGACTAAAAAGCCATACATCACAAATGGCTGCATGTGTATACAATGTAAAAGATGACATAATGAATGGGAAGGGATAGTACAATCCTGTAGAGTTCACTCAGCCATGAAAAAGAAAGAAGTCATGTTTTTTGCACAAAAAATTGATATAAGTAGAGATGACTGATACAAGTTAAGGGAAATGAGTCAATACTCAAATATTGCACGTTATTACTAATATAAGGATTTAGAAAGAATTATTTTAGAAGAGAAATAACATAGAAGATAGAACGGAAACTATTAAGAAGAGGATAGAGGTGTTATCGGGTTTGGGGTCCTGGAATTCCTTAGAGGTGGATTCTAGATTCTTTCCATTTTGAGCAAAGACTTGGTCAAGACAAGTGCAAATCATAGCACAGTGTTACATTTATTAAAGGTGGGAAAGTAATAGGCTCTGCAGAGAGAGTTTGGGCCGACTCGAAGTAAGAAAGAGCACCTCACAGGACCAGAACAGGCGACTATACCTGGACACAGTCGTCCTCAGCAGCAGGCTGACTGGGCCTGTCCAAAACATGAGTGCCGGGCTGTGGGAACTGCTCCGTGCACTGTCCTGGCAGGTGTCAGTTCACGTGTCACACCCACTCTCTCCGCTGGCTTTGCTGGGCCTCAAGAGGAGTTGGAGAAAGTAAAAAGGGCAAACTAGGGAGGCCGGAGGGTTAGCTCAGTGGTTCCGGTGCCTATCGTTGCGCAAGCGCAAGGACCTGAGTTCGATCCCCGGTGACCACATATGATGCTGGGCGTGGAGACACGCCCACCAACCATCAACACCGCATACCATAGTGCCAGACGTGGTGGCTCACGCCTGTCATCCCAGCACTCGGGAGGCAGAGACAGGAGGATTGCTGAGTTCGCGGCGGCATGTCTGGGCTCCATAGTGAGCTCAGGGCCAGCCTAAACTACAACGCAAGACCCTGTCTCAAAAAGCAAAAAAAAAAAAAAAAAAAAAAAGGGCATACTAGGGGAAGAATGGCCAAAGGATGTCAGGTGCCAAAGGACTGTTGAACTATTATGCACTAACAAAAATACGGTGCAATACACTGACCCCATCAGTATAGGCTATGACTAGACACACAGAAACAGCACTGCTGAGACTCTAACAAAATAAACATTTAAGCAAAGGCTATAGGTTCTGCAGTTGAACCAAAGTATAATTATTCTTAACATGTTTTTGTTCACAGAATTTTATTTTCTCATTTAATATCAAATTATATTAAACATATTATTCCTTCTGATCCTACAAATCGAAGAGGCCCTGGCATACAGTAGTTAGGTCAATGAACACAAGGTTTTTGATAAGTGTGTATTTTTAACCATTGTGATAGTAGATTCCCTTAATGTCAGAAAAATAGACAGCATCTCACTTATGCTATTTGCTTTTGTGTCATAGATAGGTTTTACACCAACATGGATATTAAAAGGATACACAGTGCTACACAGTCCAGTCAATGTGACTGACATACATATCAAGGAAAAAATATAAAATTACTGTGCTGATTGCCATCGAGAGGAGATAATCATAGAAATATTTTTTACTCTACAGACTATTACGGAAATGATATGGTGGCAAAGGTTTTTAAAAGGACTACAGGAAAATAAAGACCAATATCACATTGCTCTTGCATAAAAATGCCAGTGTGCCACATTTGCTGACCTTCTTTGTAAACGAGAAGTGACTGCCAGTCGCCGGCAGATAGATTTGTAAAGATAAGCTCCCTTGATCTGTCCCCGCAAGGTAAAAGTGGAATTTTCACAGTGATTAACACAACTGCCCTCAAGAGGAAAAATCTACTATGAAGACCACATCTTGAAAACATGTGTTTGGAAATATTTATATTGTATGATTTATTTATTTGAGTCAGTAGCCAAATTGGACTAACTCCATCCCTTGAAACTCAGACCTGGCGTCTTCTATTTAAACTCCTCCCAATCACCCTGTGTTAACCCTTTCTGGGTTTTCTTCCCTTTAATTTCCTGCATTTGTGCTAATGTTGCCCTTATCACACACAAACGCACACACATATACACACACACACACACGAGTGACAGTGTGTTATTTCTAAGTGTACTTCTTTCATAGACTGGAAATTTATCAAGGTCAGATACAAGGAAATTATTCTACCAGGATAAAGACTATATTGTTAAGAGATGCTTTATAAATATTGCCATTGATTAAAAAGAGTAAAATGACTAATAGGCTAGATAACTGGCCAGTGACAATAATGATCACAATACACTACCTGAACGTAGGAGTATCGTGTGTCTATACTCTACCAGGCATTAACCATACTCCTTTGAACATACAGTGATTCGTTGGTTCACGAATTTCACTTGTTTTATGACTTTTAGGAAGTGTCTACATTTGAGTTTGTGTGGGGAAGATGGCCATAGTCCTGTCTGTTTCTGGGTTCTGAGTTTGTGAATAGAAATAAAAATTTCTAGAATGCTTTGTTTTGCAAACTGAATTGTTTGGGGTGCATGAACAAAGATTCATGAACCAACAGGGTTGGAAATATTTATATTGTATGATTTATAACAGCAGGGTGCATGAACCAAGATTCTGGTCTATTTCACTTTTTGTCATTCACTGCAGTTGTATCATGATTAGTTACCCCTAACTCATGGTGTGGGTGAGGGAAGTTGTCCCAGGGTATACAGCTGGTCACCTGAGATACGATACAGGGAAAGGCAGAAATGCAAGCAACCAGCCCAGAAGGAGAATCACCAATTTACGGAATGCATTGAACCACTAATTGCAGTAATAGAAACATGATCAATGTAAAGAGTGTTGACATGATAAAAATTCTTCCACTGTCTATATAGATACAGATAGGAGAAAGTATGTACTGTAACATTACAGGTTGCTTTCACAGTCAGTGGAAACACAGTCTTCACTAGTACAGAGTAAGTGACTGTATGAATGTGCTGTATGCCTGCACTGCCCTGCTCCCAGCCCACGCCACCCCTGTGCCCTTCCGGACTGTCACGCTTGATGCTGTTTACATCCCGCAGGGGGCATGACTGGTAGAGGTGAGCCCAGAGCAGTGTGGTCTGAATGTTGAGTGGCTCGGTAAGCACATCACGTAGAGGACAGCTGGTGACACCCCACATGTGGCCGGAAGCAGAGGAGCCGTAGGAGGTGGGATCTCAACTCAAAATATTCAGAGGCATCTAAATGAGGAAGGTGAAGGGGCAATACTTTCGCTGTAGCAGGTATATCCGAGATAGCTGATGGAAAAGAAAGGGAAGCAAGTTTGGGGGAGAAAAAGGAAGAACTTCTGGCCTTTGGAACATACTGTGGTAGCTGTGATCATTCCATGAGACTAAAGTGACCGGTCGTCAGAAAGTGGCAGGAAGGTCCCTGCCTGGGTAGCAGCAGAACGTGCCCACTTCCACTCCAATAGGCTTCATATGATTCAGCAAGATCTTGTGGGGCAGAGGAAGTGCGGTGCTTTACTGTATAAGACAATAGTGATAAATATATAATTAGTAGGAATCACAAGCCACTGTTAGTAACTGATCAGTGCTATTTACAGCTTTTCAGTTCCAATTATAAGAGTCTATGCTGTTTCCCTAAATACAAGATAGTGACAGTAATGGCACCTTCTTCCTGGGGAGGCTGAAAGATTGTTCAGCTCAGGGAAGTGCTGAGAGTCCAGGCGGAGGCGGAGGAAGTAACCTTCATGAGAACCGTGTTAACAAACTGCACGCGTGATGTCAACTAACTCTCTCCTGTTCATTCAGGGAGGACCTTATCAGAGGTACTGAGCGGAATAAGCCCATATGCTGCACAGAGGCGTGTCATTGTCCTCCTTTCTACTTGTACTGAAAATAAATCTGCTCCATAGCTTGTGACAAAGAGCAGAAACCAGTCTCTCGGTGAGTCGTCCGGCACCGTGTGAAACAAGCCCCACGGGCCCCCGGGTGGCCACACTCCCTGCTAAAATCCCTTCTGGAGACCAAGGGGCCAGAGATGCCTTTGCTGAGAGACTCTGGAGAGAGGCAAAAGGCAGCAGTCTGCCGTCTCACAGCCAGGGTGGGCACTTGCGGGCTAGCAGAGGGGTACACTCCATGTGGCTGAGGTGCCCCCCCCCGTACCCTGCACCCTTGTGCAGAGGAAAGGGAGTGTGTGCCAGTTCATGGCTCCACACGGTGGAGGGAAAAGCCGGGCCCCGGAGCTCCTCAGACCTGTTTCTCCCTTGCAGCTCTGTTACCCGGGCAAGCACTTTGTCTTCTCTAAGCTCAGTCCTTTCATTTATTAGACAGCAGGTGACAAAGTTCACCTGTCCAAGGTGCCAAAGAGTCAAAGGCCGTATTAGCCAGCACCTATTGAGCCATCTGTTCTGAGACGCACAGAGTCAACCCTCTTCCTGCTCCTTTCTACTCCCTATAACTGCACAATTGCACCTTTCATCAGTATTCACCTTTATTCTCCCACCCATGCCCAGGCCTTGGGGGCAGACGTCCTGCTCACTGGACAACAGTGGAAACCAGACCAAAGCAAGTGTGCAAGAATATCTACAAACGTCCTGGAAAAAAAAACTGCATCGACACCTGATACTGGAAGATCTGGTGCACAGAAGAGGGCCCCAGCCCATGCCTACCATTCGACCACCCCAGCTCTACCCAGCTTGAAAACTGACGTCCATGTTCAATGAGCCCAGTGCACCAAGAAGTAGAAGAGTCAGGTGAAGGCTGGCGTAGTGCCCTGCGGACACGGGAATCTGAAAGTCAGATGAAAGGATTAGAACCAAGAGCGAGTACCAAAAGCCCGAACTCCCAACACTGACAGGACTGAACGGAAGACCACAATGCCAGGGAGGACCTCGGAAAGCAGGTGTCGCGAAATCTCATTAAACTGCCAAGCACTTTCCCAGCATTTCCTCTCCCATCAGAGCTGATTACCGAGATGTATAGACACAGGAGCACGTGCATAAATATCTTGATAAGTTACTAGAAAAAGCAGAAAAATTTCTGACAGCTTAATGAGATTTGGGTGAGAGAAAATTCTATATTTTAATGCTCTCCAGGCAGTAGAAATAATTCATCAAGATTTCTGTGACTCATTCAGCTTGGCTGGATTTCTTAAAATATTTTCATCATTTTTGAAGAACAAATATCTTAATTTGGCATTAAAAAGGTTGCACTCTAATGGATTGGCCACTTCATCCTGAGTGATTGCTAAGGTCAGCTTCCCCTCATTTGTCTCCTGATGAGTGTCCATGCCCCCAGGGCTGTGTGTGCCCAGGGCTCACAACACTCACTGCATGTGAACATTCCCCTCACCGACAAGGTTGGCTCAGGAACGAAGATGACAGCAGGTGAGTGTAGAGTGGCCATTCTAGGATGTTCTGCACAAAAGCATCTGAGTAAATATAGACCAATTTTTTGATAAATAACAGAAATCAAACAATTTCTTCACAATGATAATGCAAAAATGGAAAGAACCCTGTGATAGCCTGTGTCTAGAAGTCCATCAGAAGCCTCATGCAGGCATAGGCAGGGCTTTTACTGAGGCAGCTGGATCTAGAGTGCGTGATGCTGGGATTGATTCATGACGCGATGCTAGGATCAAGGACACTAGGATTAAGAGTGTAAGTGCTCCCTTCGCCGAGTAACCTGGGTAAGATATAAGGGTCAGAGAGAGCAGCAGGTGTCTTTTGCTTGCTTTGCTGCCTTCTACCCATCATGAACTATTTCTCCTCTGCAATCTCCTTCTGCCATGTCACCCTGTCTTAGTGCCAACTGATTATGAACTGAAACCTCTACAAATTATGAGCTAAGTAAACCTTCCCACCTGTAACTTGAGTGCCAAGTATTTTGTCTCAGCAAAGAAAGAAAAGTAACTAACACAAACTCTTAGGGAGATGACAGATCAACTGCAAGTAATTTTAGGCAGGAGAAGGATTAGACATTACAGTAACTAATTGCTAAGGTCACTGTAAGTACTGGGATTCTAGGTTTCTGAGGAAAAGCAAGAAAATTTTCTGCAAAGTGATGAACAAAGTGAGTTGGTCTTTAAGTTAAAGCAGTTTGAGAGATACAAAGAGAAACCAGCCAGGCAGATATAGCACATGTTCTTGACAAATCTCTTCCTCTCATGTTTGGAGATTTGATCACATTGCAGTATGAAAAAAAATTAGAAGAGTCTGCATTTCAGAAGAAATTAAGTATCAGAGATTGAAGAATGACTCCAGCTCACTCTGAGCTTCAAAGCTAGAGTAGATTTTGACCTCATGTCTTGCAATTTGCCTGGTGATTTCTCCAGTAGCACTCATGAAAACAGGCCTTAAATAAACATCATGACAAACTGGATAATGGGGAGTTCTGAGAACATTCAAAGACATCTTCAAAATTTTGAGCACACCTTAGCAGGAGGATGATGACAACTGTGACAGAAATGGGGTACTTAGAGGAGAAGAACTTGTTTTCTGTGGATCTTGATAGTGCTTCAGGTAACTTTGTTCGGAGAGTCAATTGTCATTGAAAATACAAAATCAAAAAAACAAGTATAGAGCAATAGCCAACACTTCATGCTTGCCAGACAGCTATTCAAACTGTGTCCTGTGTCTTGGCTCATAGCAAATTTAAGAAGTAGGCACTCTAACAGGGAAATGGAGGCACATAGTCATTAGACAAGTGTTCCAACTCTCTATGGTTAATCAGCAAAAGCATGAAGATTCAACCCAGGAGCTGAGTCCCAGAGCCCACACATTAGCTTTTACACTGTAAGTGAAAAGGACATGTAGGATCTTTGGAGACCAAGCCAGCCACCCAGATTATGGGCACCTGTGAAGCAGTAAGAGAAAGGCTTCCCAGAAAAGATGAAGCTTAAACAAGATAGTTAATAATAAATTACATTTTATATACTGGAACATAATGTTGTTTGACCAGTACATTTCTTCTCCTAGAAAAATATGATGAAATAAGGGAGCAATGAGAACCTGCTAGGTAAAAATATATAAAATATTTAGTTTAGATTCTAGGAGATGCTCTTGGCCTGACTGATTTTTCCCCTCTCAGGACTGGCCTCATTATTTGGACTTGTGGGCTAATAAATTTAACGGGACACAACAACAACCCTATGTGTTTGTTGAACTTTTGTAATGGCTTTCTGGCTTCACAAAAGAATGTAATGAATACAGACATGAAGACAAGTAGATGGAGAAAGAAGATGTTGGTTTCATTTGTTTTAATTCCTGTTCAACCCAGGACTAAGGCCAATGAGATTCCTACTGATATTTGCAGAAGATGATACACTGGGGCCCTTGTTGTAGAAATATTCAACAGTATCTTAAATATGGAGATTTTATTGAGGCGAAGGAGGTAGTAGTGATGAAGCTCCCAGAATGTATTGTGGGAGGCACCCTTTGTGGAACTTGAATTAGGAGATGACTTATTAGTCCTGGAAGCGGGTATGGGGCAGAGGAAGCGAGAGGTCTGAAGGAGCGACTCTTCACAGCAGGTGGAGGGGAACTTCTGCAGCATATACATCTGTCTTGCTGTGGCTGAAGGCCTTGTGGTCTCCTGGGCCTAAGCCTGGAGGTCACAGGAAGCTGTGAAGCACTGGAAATCTGACTGGTCTGAATCAAAAATGCTGCAGATGTAAGTTGCAAGCCATCTTTTAAAGACAGTATGGACCAAAGGGCACAAAATATCACAGTGTCATACTAATATAATAATATTGGCACATGTAGATAAATATGGTGTTATTATAATGAAGTTGTACTTAAAGTAATTTGTAGTGAAATATTTTACTCCTTAAAAAGTGATAACAGAGAGATAAGATTCACCTGTGGATCACAGGAATGGCTCTTGTGGTTCTGTTGGGCAGCCCTACCCTCCTGTGGGGTGGAGAGAGCTGCTATCTGACTGGCTGGGTGGTGGATGGGCCAGTTAATGCAGGGCAAAGGATCACAAGACTTGAAGGTTCCTGGTGATACCACTTTCTGGCTGAGAAATATCCAGTCTGGGAAAATAACTTAAGAAAAGCTTTGCATGTGTGGGACAAAAAGCCTTCTGCGAGCTTAAGACTAGAGAGGAAGTCAGAAGTTGGCTTCGCAGAGGCCAGAGGTCCAGAAGCCTCAGAAACAAACTGGAAGCTTAGCGGTCAAAAAGCAGACAAGATGCTGGTGCCAGGAAAGAGGCTCAGAAAGTGCCACGGTTCTCAAAGGGCAGCTCCCTGGTCTCTGCCTACACTGCCTCTTGCACTTCATTTTATCCTATAACTACAGAGAGACTTTGCATGAGGTCCAGCATGACTTCTTTTACATTAATTTGAATCTTTATTAGTACCTTATATATATGCATCATGATCACACACAACATGGAGAATTTGTACCAGCGTGTGACACAATTTAATTCTCATTTTTTTCTATTCCTCCACCCACCCTACAATCCCCTAGCCCCTATATACATAGGCTTTGTTTCCCCTTTTTTATTACATCATAGTTTTTCTTCCCCTTGTTACTTACCCCTACACCATATTTCCCTTTGAATATTTTCTATTTCACTATATCTACCATATGTTCTAGAGCTCATTTACATCTTCAGTTTCTCATATATCATATCATATCTGCTATTTACAGATCTGCAACCTATTTATTTCACTTATAAGTATGTCCTGAAGGTACATCCATTTGGATATAAATGACTCAAATGTATCATTATTTATGGCAGAATAATACTCCATTTTATAGAAAACCACATCTTCTTTGTCCAGTCTCTAGTCGATGGGCATTTGGGTTGTTTTCAAGATTGAGCTATCACAAACTGGGCTGCTATGAACATGGGTGCACATAAGTTGCCGTGATATGAATCTTCTAATTCTTCCACATACATACCTAGCAGAGGAATAGCAGGATCAAACGGGACCTCTCTAATCCAAGCTTTTAGAGGAATCTCCACACTGATCTCCAGAGCGGTTGTACCAGTCTACATTCCCACCAATGGTGGAGGAGGGTTCTTGTCTCCCCACATTCTTGCCTGCATTTGTTGCTGGTTAATTTCAAGATAGCAGCCAGTCCTTGTAGACTGAGATGGAATCTCAGTGTTGTTTTCATCTGCATCTCTCGAATGACTAGTGATGTTGAACATTTCTTCAAATGTTTCTTAGCTGCTTTTACTTCTTCCTCTGAAAAGTGTCGCAAGACTTTTAAAGGGAGCACGGCGTTGTTCCAAACACGAGCTTGCTGGAGTGTACCAGATGTTGTGTAAATGCCAAAACCTCAGTAACAACAGGGACCATGATTTTTTTCTCTGGGCGCCTTTCACCCAACTCTAGTGCTGGGAACATGGCAGGGATCCAGTAGTTGTTTGATGAATAAATCAGTGACCATGATAGTACAGTGATACTCTAGAAGCTAAAGTCAAATCAGGTATTGTTCTCTTGTATCAGAAGTTACTTTAAAAAGAAAAAGCTCCTTTTGGCACCATTCTTAGAGACGTTTGCCTTAGAAATCAAATCATACACAGAAGTGAGTACTGGATCTTTCACAAACAGCGGAAGAAGTGAATCTAATAAAACTGACCAGCACTGGAGAGAAGATCATGGTCCAGAGATAAGGGTTTTGGACACATTATCTCATTACATCTGTGCCAAAGAATTATCTGTGACCTCTGTAACATGCCGTTTCATTTCATAGATGAGGGGCTGAGGTATCGGGAGGCCCATGAATCAACCGAAGCACAGACTGAGGAAGGGTGGAGCTGGGCTCGAGTGTAGACAGTCTGACTCCAGAGGCAGTTCTCCAAATCTCTCTGCAGTAATTATATTTCAATCTGTAGCACCCATAAATCGCAATATGATACATAGTGTCTCCCTGTGTGGGTTAGTGCCTGGACACGTAACTGCATGGCAACACGGTCGCCAGCACAGAAGGCAAGTCTGACTTTGTTTTTGTCCATTTCCACTCAAACATGTATGTGGTTGAGTTCAGAAGTTTCGATGTCTTCTTAATGCGATAATGTATTTAATTGTACTCAGGTCGAACGCTGCCAACATATTTGCCTAGGTGACTGTTAGGCTGGCCTGGGCACTCTCAGTGAGACTGTTAGGCTGGCCTGGGCACTCTCAGTGAGACTGTTAGGCTGGCCTGGGCACTCTCAGTGAGACTGTTAGGCTGGCCTGGGCACTCTCAGTGAGACTGTTAGGCTGGCCTGGGCACTCTCAGTGAGACTGTTAGGCTGGCCTGGGCACTCTCAGTGATTGTACCACTACTGCACACAAACACAGCCATGTGCACTTGCATCTCGGCTTCTTCAAAGTGACATAATGTACACATCCAACGGGTCCCTTAGAAAAGTGCTACAGCCATGCAGATCCCAGCAAAATAAGAACATCAGGGTCTGACTTAGCCTTTAGTTTCTTTCTGGTTACATCCAAAGCTATTTCCTGCTGCACTACATACATACAAACACAAGATCCAACAAGCGAAGTGTCTGTCAAAAGCACTAAAACAAATTAGAATGATTCCAAATGATAATACATTACAGGCCGTGAAAATTATAGGCACAGAAAGGTTATTCATAAGCATAGAGAAGCCATGAAGAAATGTCTGGTGAAAAGCTAGAGAATGAATATATTTTGACGAGACTATCTTGAAAATAGTCAATGTAGTAGTATAATGCAGAAGGCAAGACATACACTGAAATAGTGACAATGTCTATGGAAACAGAACTAGAATTTCTCTATAAGATATGGATATATAGTTATAGATATAATATATATATTTATATTTTCAAAATTTTCTAAAATATACATGTGTATAAATTTATATATGTATGTCTATGCATGACATCTACATGCATAGTGTTTCACTGAAGAAACAGCATTTGAATGAGAATTAAATGAGGGAAAAGAGTCCAGTCATTGAAAGAGAATTCTGGACAGAGGCACAGCAAAGCCAAGGGCTGGGGTTTCTGGATGATTTGCCCCTAGAGTGGAGGGTAGCACAAGGAGAAGATATTGTGGAATGGGGAGTTCAGACCTGCAGAGTCCAGAAAATGGCAAACTAATGCGCCATTTGCGGTGTTAACATTCTATTTCTGGCACTGATATTTAGCACAGCCTTCTAAACACACAGAGCATTGGGATTGCCAGCAGCTAACTCTCTCCTTCATCAGCAAGATCTACTGATCCACCTGTGGTAGGTGGGCTGCCCGTCACGGATCCAGCAATCAGTCCTAACACACGTTTGTTCTGACCTCACAGTTACTGGTCATCTCTGAAGCGAAAGAAAAATGTGCGTGGGACATAGAGAATGAAGACGGGGTGAGCGCCCCTCTTCCTCTTCCTCTCTTCCTCCCTCCCTCCCTCCCTCTCCTTCTCTCTCTTTCTCTCTCTCACTCTCTCAGTTCACTCTAACATAAGAATCTGGTCATGGCTTTGGCTTATGTTTGACAAGTTGCTTGCTATGTGGAATTCTCCACAAAGACACAGCTGTTCACCTATCTGTCTCATCCTGTCCTGGGCTCTGGGTTCCGGGCTCAGAGGCGCCATACTGAGACACCCAAACCTCAAGGAAGAAGGAGATGAATCTGACCCTCCGTATAAGACAGTTTTACGTACATGTAAGCAACTAGATTACATGTGCAGCCCAGCGCGGCCCCAGAAGCCAGCGAGGGTGACGGACAGTGACTCTTCATCTGTGGCGGACCGCCAAGGGACACTGGTGTCCAAGTCCGGAGAGAGAGGTGTGAGGAAGCTGAGACTGCGAAGCCAAGACGGCCATTCCAGGGCAGGAGAAAGCGCTGCGCACGTCCTGGCCCAGATCAGGCAGCAGGGGAGGCAGGGCTGGAGGCCTGGGCGGAGCTGTGTGTGAGACACACCCAGGCTGTGGGAGCGCGCGCCTCGCCGTGGCCACGCCCGTGCACAGGAAGGACGCACGACAGGAGCCGGTTCGAGAGAGAGCGAGCTGTGTGCAGTAGAACTAAGCGCATAATTTATCGCCAGGGCACAGGAGGTCATGAAGGTCAGGTCAGCTGTCTAAATGCCCGCGAGACCTTCGTTCAGCTCTGGCTAGAGGATGCTCAATAAATATTCATGGGTTTGAATTGACAGGAAAGGCCAGAGCAGAGGCCCGGGGCTTCTTCAAGGTTCAGAGTGGACTCAACACACGCCCTCCCAGAGAATGGCAGGGAGGGAGGGGACAGCGCTTGGCGCCTCCCACACCGAGCCAGGCTGCTGCGCTAGGCCTGGGCCGCATGGGAGCCGCGGGAAGGCTGGGCAAGGGGGCTGATGGCGAAGAGCCCGCAATGCATCGCCTGCGAGGAGCAGCACGGACCGTGTGTTCCCTCACTAGCCAGCTCGGGCCAAGGCGTGCGGGCTGCAACCACGAGAAATAAGAGCCCGAGCCCGGGCCCGAGCCCTCGCTAAGCGTAGGGAGAACCTGCTCTTTCCACCTCCAACAAATGCTATTCCTTTCTGGAAATTGCTCAGGATGAAGTTTGACTAGAAGCTTTGGTGAGAATTTTAGAACGTAGCTCGGCCGAGCCCTGTATTTACAAGATTTTCTTTGCTTTGACTGTGATCTTTCTCCACGGACCTGGGGAGAAACAGAAAGACACCATCTGACTTGTTTTTAGGTGATTAAGTGTGCAGCAGCACGTCCAGCTTTTCATGTAGCAGGTAGTGTCCCCGACTCTGGCGTTGCTTTAATGACAGCATGACTTCTCTGCACCCCCAAGGATTCGCAGGACAGATAAGAAAATGGAACAAATCTGCTGCTAGTATCTTGGCAAACTTTCTGTCTGCTGGCACACGCGTGCGTGTGCAAATGTGCATGTGCATGCGCGCATGTGTGTTTTTCCCAAATGTAATAATAGTTCTGAACTTTTGATTTTTGATTTATATTTAAGTGATACATTGTCAGATGCTACGTCCTGTTCCTTCTCTCCCGTCTTAGAAATGTCATCGCGTGGGGGGTGGCGCTGTTACTTTAGACTAGAAAATCCTTGCTGGATGTCTCTTCTAAGAAGCCATCCCACCCAAAGACACGTGCCTCAGGCATGAGGACGTGTTCCACATATCACTGCACAGCTCTGGAGTGAGGGGTCTGCACCCCACTTCTGCTCCGGTGCTGGCGGGAGGCTTTGTCTCTGTGCCTGTGCTCCTCGGTCCACTGGTTCACAGGAAGCGCCCATCAGCCGACACTCCCTTAGGAGCGCCAGGCATGGGGGGCTCCTCCTCGCCCCAAACAGTGCGGGTCCTGCCTGCCTGGGTCCTGGGCCTCCGTGCTCTGCTCTGAGTTCTCCAGCACACACTCTCGGGGTGTCCACGCTTGTCCCGCTCAATCTGTTTACTCAAGGTATGTCCTCCAGGGTGAAGGAAAACATAGCCGGACCCCCGGAAAGACAACAGGCATGAGAGGGACAGAAAAGGCAGAATGGAGACAACAGGAAACAGGCGGTGAGAGGAGCAGAAATGCTCCGCCAGGAAGCGGGTTTTTAAGCGCTCTAATCTCCAGAGCACAGCCCACTGCCCAGGGGTTTGTACCGACCCTGTGGCCTCAGCACGCACCGTCCAGAAACAAGGGCTCATCAGCAGCAGCAGCGGCAGGGACGCGAGCTCTTCCCTCCTGTCTTTCTTCTCTCCAGGGACTCCGCCCACCTCGTCTGTCACCTCCTTAAGTAAGAGTGTGTCCCCAGCGCCCCGTCCTCTACCCTCGTTTCCTGCACAGCCCTCACGTAGTTTTGTCAGAGTTGGATTATCGTCCTTGGTAAGTTACTGTTGGTGGACTTCTTTACCGTCTCTGCCCTAACCGGGCTTTGTGTGCACCGAGCGGGGACCTCTCCTCTCCTGTCACTCTGTGCAGCAGGTACCCAGAATGCGCACAGCCTATAATGAATGCTCAACAATTAATTTTTAATTATGTCAATCACTAAATCAATGAATGTGCCCACCAGGTCATGAAGATGACATGTGAAAGGAAAGAGAATTTAGTACAGTTTTCTCTTCCCTTGACAATTTATCTGCATAGAATTGGCATTTTTAAAAACATACTATCCAACTCAAAGCTAAAGTCCAAGCAAATGATACATAACAAATAAGATATGCAGAAAGTTAGAAATCTCAGATCGTATTTCAAAGAATATCTACAGTATTCACTCATTAAATTGGCTTTTAACATTACATTTTTGAATATTAAGAAATTGGTGTGTGCTGGTTACACAGCACTCAGAGGCTGAGGAGGACCATCACAGGTTTGAGGCCTCTCTGATCTACAAAGCAAGACTCTGTCTCAAAAAAGAGAGAAACTGGAGTCTTTTTACTGCTTTTAGCATCATTCTTAAAATATCCACTAAGAGGAAGACTCTGTACCGAGACATTAAGTGCCATATTGAAATTTCTGCGTGTGCTAAAAACAGCTCCTTCCAGCCTGTCTGAACACACACCTGATGAGCAGTCGTTTGGGCCTGCGGAGCAACTTCTTCCAATTCAGCAGTGAGGGTGAGGGCCGTTCTCATGAGAGAGGAAATGGCGCCTGGGCCAACAGGAAATTTGACTGGAGAAATTGCTTTGATAGGCGAAAAGAAAGAGGAAAGAGGCAGAAAAGGAAAATCAAACAAACAGCAACGCAGCCATTGCAGGCTCTCCCCTGAGGCTGTTCCCAGGAGCTGGGACCTGAGAGGAGAAACTCCTTCAAGCAAGTTGAGCTCCTAACACCTCTGCCCCCCCCCCCAGCTGTCAGCTCCGCAACTTGGCGATTCTTGGACTCTTCCTCTGGAATTCAGGAGCAGCCAGATCTCCTCCAAAGGGCTCCTGCACAATGAAGTGGGCTCAGGCATGCAGGACCAGCAGACTCTCACACCCCCAGCAGGACCCGAACTCGTGGTCCCAGAAAAAGCCAGGCCACAATCCCACCTCAACACAGGGTCAGAAATCAGACGCTGTTCATGAGAGCAATGGCCTTGGGCTTCAAAACTCAAAAGAAGCTCTTTTTATTTCAACTCCTCGAAATTGCAATTCTTTTTCAGAATGAGTAATAATAATCCAAGTTTCTAGCTTCAGTAAACCTACAGTTAAAGAGAGTTAACTTTTCTCAAGATTATTAAGGTCTTTTAAAGCTAGCAGGTGCAATTTCAGTTAGTTAAATATTCTGTGAGTTAACTTTTCTCAAGATTATTAAGGTCTTTTAAAGCTAGCAGGTGCAATTTCAGTTAGTTAAATATTCTGTCCCTTACCTGAGAAAATAGTTTGAACTTACATTGACCTATATAAATATGTATAAATGTGTGTGTTATTAGATATTTATTATTGTATATCTGTAATGCTGCTTGAGTCTGTCTCCTGAGCCTTTGCCGTCAGCTCGTTTGCTTGGGAGGAAGTTCCAATCCTTGCTCCTGGAGACAGCGGAGTCGGGGTACACTTGCCTGGAGCCCAGTGTTCAGGCTACTCTGAATCCTCCAGATCAGCTCACAGCCTCACAGCTCAGGCTGTCTGGACTGATTTCTTACACTCAGATCTCAGATGCAGTTTCTGACATCAAAATCCAGCCCTCCAGGAGCACACAGGAGCTTAAGTGGGTGGTACATATGGACAGGACATCAATACCACCTGGTCTGTCTATTTTCCATTACTATAACAGAGTAACTGAGACTGAGGAAGTTGCGAAGAAAGCAAGTTCCTGTTGGTTCAGAGTCATGGAAGTGCCATGTCCAAAAGTCTACTCGGCTTCTGATGCAGGCCCTGTGGTGGAAGGACACATGGACACGTATGGAAGAGAAGCTTTGGAATCAAGTCATTGTGACAAACTATAAGGTACTGTCTTAGGTTCTTTTCTCATTGCTTGACATCCAAAATTAAAGAGGGAAAAGTTTATTTCAGCTCACAGTTTATAGTTTCAGCCCATCATTAGCTGGCTCTAAGGCAGCATGGCCTGGCAGAGGGCATCAGAGAGGAGAAACAATTCATGGTGGGCAGAAGACACCAAAACAGCAAAGTAGCAAGTGATCATAGTGGAGTCTTTCTATTCCTTATATTCTTTCCAGGCTACCAGCCCTTAGGGTGGGCAGCACTCACTCCCAGGGTGGCTCCCCAGTATCTATACCCAAAGCTATGCCAAACCAATCAGTGCACTAATTCAGCAATTACACACATACACACACACATACACAGATACACACACACACAATCCCAGTATCACACATCCTGGATCCAGCAACCTCTGAAAGGCCCCCCTGTGGCTGCATGAGACCGTGGGAAACCTCAGACACAGCATGGCAGACACATAGTAGTCGATGCTTGTGGTGTCATGGTAGCATAGAGGAAGGACTGCATGAGTGTTTTGGGATGGTGGTGAGGAGGATGTAGCCGGGAACAGCTTTTCTAGAGGGGTAAGAGACCGTCAGGGAGAACACACGCAGGAGGGAAAGTTGTCCTTCACGGTTGCAGAAGTAAGGAGCTCAGGATCAGGTCAGTGTGTGTGGAGGGCGACTGGAAACAGCGTGGCCGAAGGAGCAAACATGGGAAATGGACAAGCTGGTCTGTGGGATTGCGATACTTTTCACTGTCCTTGTGAAGTCATGCAATTTTTCCCTTTCCTGCCTCCCCATATCCAAGCTCATGTTTACACTTCTATCAACCTCCACCCTTCCTCACAGCCCATGGTTACCTCGCCGTCGTGAAACCCAGCATAAGCCCTGCCTTGTGCAATTCACAGGCAAGGAAGTTAATGTCCTCTGAGAGCCCTCAGCAAGAGCTGAGATTTTCTCTGGCAGATTTACTTGTGCTGTGATTGTTGCGTGAATTTGTCTAATGGAATGAATGATCAACTCTGAGTAAAAGGGATTATGAAAAACTTAATAGCATTGTAGCAATGTGGCTGTTAATGAAATACAGTTGGCTGCTCCTGCTATTTGGCACCAACCGACCCAACACTGTCAACATCACAATACGATATTTGTTCCCAATTATTTTATGGCAACAACTGAAATACAATATGGTATTAATCATATTTATTATAAGTATCAATTTGAGAAATTTCTGACATGCCAGAAGATGAATAGCTTTATTATGGAAAGCAATTCTGTTTGGTGCATGGTGACTGCTGCTGGGTAATGAATAGCCTCTGTAGGAAACATTATAAAAAAAAGGGGGGGGAAGCAAAAATACAGCACTAGGAACAAAAACAAAGCATCAAGACCCTTCCGATGTCTGCAGGGCTCTGGGGTCAAGTCGTGCTGGAAGCCTCCTGGCCCCAGGACTCCACTGGGTTAGAGCAAGCTGATAGGAAACCCAGGTCTCACAAGAGTGAGGAGGGTGGTTGCATGGCTAAGGCCCTAAGAAAAGAGACACGGGGCACAAGACACTTTGTGGGGGACCAACATACTCCATGCACCACCTCGTCCTGTGTGGTCCTGGCTGCACTGCAGTAGGGACCGTGATGATCCTGTTGTCTGTCCAGAAAACTCCCGGATTCAGTAAGCCACAGAGCTCACTGCTGCACGACTTTCACCTCTCCACTCAATGCCTCTTAACCAGGAAGCTCTCTCTGACTACTACATGACGGTCTCCCTGCTACAGTCTGGATCTAGAACAACCCCCAAAGGCCAGGGTCTGGAGGTTCCCAGAAGATGGGCTTTTG
>PVIC010004598.1:20100-61947 GCA_004025085.1 Thryonomys swinderianus
TCAGAAAGCAACAGTCAGCCAGCCACACACTGTCGCTGCAGAACTGTGAGCCAAAAGGAAGACTTCCT
This sequence comes from Thryonomys swinderianus, assembly GCA_004025085.1. Classification (NCBI taxonomy): domain Eukaryota; kingdom Metazoa; phylum Chordata; class Mammalia; order Rodentia; family Thryonomyidae; genus Thryonomys; species Thryonomys swinderianus. The sequence continues at coordinate 20,169 of PVIC010004598.1, forward strand.
CTATCAAATTCTTATTTTCAGGCATTTTGTCACAGATATAGAAAGCTGACTATCGCACCCCACCAAGCCCTACATATTTTTATTTGTGGTAAGTGTAACCATACTGTATTTACTTCTTAAAATTTTCCTTTCCTAGGCTCTAAACCCAGTGAGGCCACACATTCAGTTTATTCACAGCCCAGCAGTGTCTGCTTGGCATGAAGCAGACAAATACATTGTGTGCAAAAAAAAAAAAAAAGAACCAAAAATTTGATGGGTGAAGACATTATGAACTGATCAGTTCAGTTAGCAATAGCTTTCTGAGCCGAATTTGCACAATTTCACCTCTTTGATACATGCCTTCTTAAAATATCTTTTTCTGTCTGTTCTTGATTTCCTATATTCCTGTTTATTTGGATTTTATAGTAGTTTCCAAGTCAATTACTGTTTTCAAGGCAAATCCATCCTCATTGTTGTCAGCAAAGTGACTAAGAAAAGCTTCCATTCTCTCTGTGTCTCCCTGCCCTAGTTTAAACCCTGCCTGCGCTGTGGTAAGGATAAAGCTGAGAGTCCTCACATGGAGCCCGTAAATGCTGGGCTTAGCTTGCTTCTCAGCTGTGTCCCTGCCCCCATCCACACACACTTCTGCTTCATACATTCTTGAGACTGTCATCCTCGGTTGGCATGTCTTTTCTCTCTCTTTTCCGTGCCCTGTTTTTAGAAGACATTTTCACCCACTGCCAGCTTAAAAGCCTTAATATAATGTCATTATCAGTGATTACTTAAATTTGTATGAGACGAATTCCTCCTCCACTGCCTTCTGCATATTGCTTTGCTCACAATGTTACTGCAGTCAATCTGCATTATACTCTTTAATCCTATTATGTGATTAGAACAAAAATAGAGGAAAACATGGGCACTCACAAAAAGATGATCAAGAATGCAAATTAGTGAAAAAAAATTGCCTGTATAATGATGGAAAGCTTCAAGTCAGGTAAACATTCTGGAGAAATAATAAAGATCTACACTGAGACTTCAGAAAGGGTGATCACAATCTGAAGTCTGATGACAAGGTCACAAGCAGATAAATACATTTCTCAGCAGTAAGGGAGGTTTTTACATAGTTTAGTCATAGGATAGTAGTAAATTATCATTGAATAGAAGAAGGATTTTGATGTCTTTGAAGTCTGGTACATCAGTGGAGGTCAGAATTTATATTCCCGAAAGAAGGATTTATCTGTTCGTGAAGCTAGACTCACAAGAGAGCTGTAATAATTCCCCCATTTATCTATAGGATTCAGATCAAGTGTTACTTCTTGAGGGAAAAATTTCCTCTATCGTGGAAGTGTCAAGTCTTTCACTCCAGCCCCCAGTGACTTGTGTTTTATTAATGTTCTTATCACAATATATGACATTTCTTTCCTCACATGTGGATTTCTCCACCTAAAGCAGGGTCTTGTTTTGCTCGCCCTGTCTGTATTCCTAGCACCTGCTTGTCATCAGACCCAGAGTGGGTACTAGGTACACAGATTAAGAGACTGAGCTTGCCTGGTGTAACGCTGCATGTAGTTCTTGCACAGCTGCAGCATCTCCACGTTTCGCAATCACCACAATGGACTATGAAACCAGGAATTAATAAAGTAGGAAGATTTGATTCCTGTGCTCTGGATGCTTGTGCCGCTCCCTAGCTGGTGTGTTCATGTTCTAACACTCACCATGAGGATGGTCGAAAGTGTGGGCTCTGAGGAGGCCTGAGTCTGTGAGGCTGGAGGCCTCGCAGATGCAAGTAGCACCCTAGGAAATTATCCTAGAAAGCAGCTCACCCCTCCTGCTGTGTGAGGACTTGGCAAAGAGGTTTGCGCTGTGAATCAGGAAATGGGTTTTTATCTGGCACGGAATCAGCGTGGGTTTCTGAGGTTCTAGAGCTGTGAGAAAGAAACATACATTTTTAATAATAAGATTAGAGGTTTTGTCATAGCACCCAAAGAGAATAAAACGATGATGAAGCACATGGAATCGGGGAAAGGAGTTTTATGTGACCACTGTAAAGTCAGAATTATTGCCAATGTTCACCCATAAAACAGAAAGTACCTTTCCCAGTACCTGGCATCTGATAGGCAATCTATCAATTGTTACCGATTAGTCTGCCAAAAGACAGGGCAGAGATTAACACAAAAATTGAAATCATAGGCCTTAAGATATAGAGGATCCCTCTTTAGCAGCTCATCATTTTTATGTTAGGTAAGTAATTTGTTTTATTTGTTTTAAAAATCACAGGTTGGACTACATAATCAAAATGCATTTTGTGAGATGGAGGTATCCTACGAGATCACCCTAGAAAGTATGGTTTAGTGGCAGAGTGTTTACTAGAATATGCAAGGTGCTGGGCTTGATGCTGTGTCACTCAAATGGAACTGTCAACCTGATGGACTTGGGAGCTGCCCAGGGGATTGGTAAGTCACGCTTCTCAGTGTATTTGGAAGGATCATGGACTTGTGACCTTGGGGCTTCTCTCTGGCGTTATTCCCCTACCCTGCTTCTTGATCATTAAGTTCAGCAGTGTGACTCTGCCATGGCTTGGAGCCAGCCAACCATGAACTAAATCCAGTGAAACCGTGAGCCTAATTAAACCTCTTCTCTTTTAACTATGGTCATGAAGTGTTTCTTCTCACCAATAGTAAAGTCAAAGAGGACAGTGTGATCTTGAACAGTGCAAAAAAATTTAGAAAAACTGATTTTATCTTCGTTATCTTACCTGTGGCCTCATGATGTTCTTTTCTCACCTAGCATAATAAGTAGAAGAGCTTCTAACAGCACTTTTCATCCGTGACTCTGTTTTATTTTGGGCAGTAGTTATTCCAGTTTTTACTTCAATTTTTAAAAGGTCTGTAGAACATCACAGATCTACATCATTTCTTCATCTGAACTATGTTGTTTGGCAGAATTTACTTTGCCTAAACTTATTTAAGATTACTTTCTAACTACAGTTTTTGTCATATGAGATATTTATACTATTATTTTTTACTGATAAAAATGTTTTTTGATCCTTAAAAGGGCTGGGCTTTATTTAACTTCAAACACTTTGAGTCACTAAAAAGAAATAATTTTAGTTATAAGGAAGGAATCACATTTTGCTCCTAGAAACTAAGAAACAGGAAAACCAATATCTAAGTGCTGGAAATCTACTGAAGTGTTTTGGCTTGGTTCTTATTCCAGTGCCCAAACAGTGTACATTAAAATAAAAAGACCTAAAAATAGAGACAATAAAAGTGACAACTAACAAATTAATTTGTATTTGCAAAGTACTTCCACAAATGTTATGCCTTCCAATTTTATCCTTGGCACAAAGTAGACCTGGAATCATTGTTGAGGAGTTAGTACCATACAATAGAGAGGGTCCTAATTAGCAGGAAGGACTATTGTCTTTCATGTTTTATTAATAAACAGGAAGTGACAATATCAGGGTGAACTTCAGAGCTTTCAGGCTGTGATCAAAAGTCAATTCAATAGAGGAAGTCCTATAAGAAAAAGTAAAATGAGAAATACATGAGATCTCCATGTTAAAAGAAAAGAAAAGAAGGAGTTGAAATAGAACAAGAAGAAAAAATTGTGTCAGACATTTTGAGACAAGTCTTTGGGATCTCCAGGACACTGGACTTTAGAACTTCCTGCTGTGAGGTGAAGGATTTAGCTCAGTGGTTCCAGGGCTTGCAAGTGCAAGGTCATAAGTTCTATCCCTAGTACAAGGAAGAAAGGAAGAAGGAAAGGAAGAAAGAAAGAAAGGAAGAAAGAAGGAAAGAAAGAAAGAAAGAAAGAAAGAAAGAAAGAAAGAAAGAAAGAAAGAAAGAAAGAAAGAAAGAAAGAAAGAAAGAAAGAAAGAAAGGAAGAAAGGAAGGAAGGAAGGAAGAACAAAGAATTTCCTTCTATACAGAAATGAGGAAGTTGGAAAACTTTCATCTACATCTGCAGGAAACAAAATCCTGTACTAGTTGTGCTGCAACCAGTCTGAGTCAAATATCATATCTGTGCCTCATTTTTATTGTCTAAAAAAAAAGTAAAACAAGGGTTTAGGTTAGGATTCAGAAAACTGCAGCCTGCCACCAAATCTGTCCTACTGCTTGTTTTTATATAAAGTTTTATTGAAATTTAGCCAGGCCAGTCATGGACACATAGTCTATGCTGCAAAGGCACTGTTGAGCAGTTGCAATACAAATGGCATGGGTTCAAAGCCTAAAGTATTTATATATAGTTCTCTATAGCTAAAGTTTATCGAATAACACCAGAGGAAACCACAGTCTAAAATGATTCACTAAAGGGTTAGGCACCAGAATTTCCACTAGGACCATACATTGCAAAATGCATTCTTTACAACTTAGGACATAGTACACAAGGCCCTGGACAAAGCCACTAATGTCAGTTCTCAAATGCAAAGTTCGTTAACCTGAAAGTAGAGCAACATTTCAACTTGGCATGCTGTGTTTAGCGTAGAGAAGCAAGTGAGTTGGCGGGAGGGAAATTCCTTGCACATGTTAAGACTATTTCACTTTCATTATGAGACCAGTGAGACGGAGAGTGTGAAAGAGAATAAGACTCTGAATCAATGGAGAATTATTGAAAGGGTGAGTAATTGGCAAGCAGAGTCTTTAGGTGGTACGTAAGCTTCCAGTTTGATCGAGTGGATTTACAGGCCACCGAAAAGCACAGAGAGAAAGAACAGGTTTGGTCTGAGAATCTTCCGTATTAAAAAGTAGTTATTTATTCTCTCCAGACGTTTAATCCCTTCCCCGTGTTTGAAGGAAGAATGGAAGCAGTGATGAGAGCTGGAAACTGAGGTCCAACTGTAACTACATTCACAGATACTGATAGCAGAAGCTGGTTCATGCCTACTGATATTTCATGTTGTATTTGCCACTCTTTTCCCCAGACAGATTAAGAGTATAAGTTGAGGGCATAACCAGGAAAGCCTTAGAGGGACCTAAGGATGTGGTTGCCAGGATCAGAGCCTGGGCCCGGAGCAAGTGAATCACAACATCTCATGGAGCCCAGGCAGTTGTGGCTGCCTCATCTCATCCCCTGGGGTTTGCTGCAGGGTAAGTCTCAGAACCACCTGCAGAATCTGACATCATCATCCTGATGAGACTTACTAAAGAAATACCACAGCTGCCAGCGTTTTACCTGATTTCCAGCTCATCCTTTTCTGGAAAACTCACCACATCAGACAGTGGCCTTGCTGCTGAGACTGACTGGTCAGCACTCTGATCTCTTCTACTTCCCTTTCCCTGAACTCCTCTTACTACAGTGAGGCTGGAGTCTGGATTTTCTGTTCATCTTCTTATTTTCTAGTATCCACACGAATCACTTTCCACTTCTTCCAAGTTTCTATTCAGAAGTTACCTTGAAAGACATCTTTTGTAACCACATTTGTGTCCTTTGTGCTTGCTGTCAACTAATATTGCATGCACTTGTCTGTTTGTCTGTTGTCTATTTCCTGCTTATTTTTTTTTTTTGTAAACTGTATAAAGAACAGAAAAAAATGTGTGGCTTTGCTGCTATACTGCCAACTTGGATATCTTGCATGTAGGAAATTCTCAGTCAGTATTTGCACATAAATAAATGAGTATCCATTGTAACAATTGTCTCCTGGACTGACAGACCAACGTAGTCAGGGCAAGTGGAGTGACGTAAGCGATCTGAACCCAGAGAGATTTGGCCTGGATCCTTCGTGGATATGTTGGGCAAGTTACTGATCTAGCTGAGCACCAGCTCATGAGCCAAGGAGGGGCACTGACACTCGCAGATCATTGCGAGAATGATGCGGAATAGGCCGATTCGAGCTCCGTAGGGAAACGGGGTAATGAGGGCTTTGGTTTAGGTTCCTCTGTTGGGAATTCCTCAGGCAGTTGAGCTGATTAAAGTTCCCAACTGAGTTGTAGAGGAGCCAGAAGTATGTGTTAGTTTCTTAATCCTGAAGGAGTGTCCGGTTGTGTAATGCTCATGGGTGCCCTTCCCGACCACAGTTCACTAACAGATTAGGAAACAGAGCGACAAGCATTCTTCTTTGGCCAGTACGCATTAGGGCCATGTGCTAAGTGAGACCCACCCAGAGCAGAGAGAGGACTCCTGTCCACCTCGCAGAGCCCCTGCAGGCCTTTGCCCTCCCAGGCCTAGCTGAGGGCAGACAAGTCAGTCCCATAGAACCGCAGGGACAGGCCACCAAACAGTGGTGCTCTTTGCCCAGTGTCCCCCAAGGTGAGATTTAATCTTTGTTTTCAGAACAAAGAAGAGAACAAAGGGAAGAGCATTGACAATCCCACTGAAAATCCATGGTCCAAGTGACTGGCTACTCGCTTTCACAATTCAGCCACACAAGCATTTAAATAGTTAATCTATAGATAGAATCATTGTGCTGATTTTCCCAATGAGCCAAAAAGGTTTGCCAAGGTGCAGTATCTGGCAATATGAGGTCGTTGTTGAGCACAAACTTTGTAGAAGTTCTTACTTGTCCTCACTCTTGATTCTGTCCTTACACATCTGTGATCTTAGCAGCTGTGCTTCATCTCGTGTGTTTGCATTGTATTTTAGGAAGTGTGAAAACACTTTACAACAATACAGCGCGTCATGGAAGAGTGCTGGCTCAGCTGATGGAACTGAAGCCCTCAGCCCTGTGTCTTGCCTCAGGTGTGCGCCCTGCAACTACTGATCGTTGCTGCTATTGGTACTGTTAGCAAAGCAGCACGACCAGGGACAGAGCTAAGATTCTGACTCTGCTCTAACTCCAGGCTTTTTCTCTTCCCTAGACATGGGGCCTCAGTCGGGACTTTCTACCCTGAGGAAGATACATTCTTAAAGAGCTTTGGCGGCAGAGCTTCGTTCCCCTCCAAACACCAGCTTCCACAGAGGACTGTAACAGTCTGTTCTGAGTGGTCTCCACGAAAGGATGTCTGGAATCTTCCCTGGGACCACACCCCCTTCTCTGGCTCCTCCCTCTTTTGCAGGATGCTGAGGCCCTCTGTCCTTCATGAGCTTCATCCTCCCATACAATTGGTTTCTCTCACAATCGACTTCTGGCACCATGATCAAAGCGAGTTCTCTCCAAGGACATGGAACAGGATAAAAACAAATCCTGCATTGTAAACTCAAAGCGTGATCAGGGCAGGCCCAGCAGAGGAGGAAGATTATATTATGGGAACTGAGGGTCAACAGGGGAAGACAGCCCGCTGCCTGCCTCCCTTGGGTGATTCGTGGAGCTGCACACGTGTCCTCCGGTGCCTGAAAACATTCCCATGACAGAGCACTGCCGGAGGACCACAGCCTCTGGAGATTTCTCTCAGAATCAGAACACTTTCTTCTAGTTTTAGCAAGGAAGCAGGCTGACTCCTCCTCTCCAGGAAGTGCCAGGTTTCTCTCGTAGTCATTAGTGCCGATATAGTTTCCCATCTCCCAGCGTCCTGGGTGAGGAGACGACGCCAAAACACAGCATCTCTCTTCCAGGGAACGTTCCACTTCAAAGGAGGAAGTGCCACTGTGAAGGAGGTGAAGTCATAGCCGCGGCCAACCTTTGAAGCCGGAGGAGAGGGTGTAAATTAAGTGCAGACAAGCAGGGTATCAAACTGAAGTCCTTGAAGGAAAAGCAAACTCTGCGCCAATGGGCGTGAAAGCGAGGGAAGCTGGCCAAGTCAGAGGGGCCGGACAGGGCCTCGCGAGCGAGGTGATCGCACTTCAGGAAGGCGAGGCGAACAATAAGTTCAAGGGGAACAGAGTGCTGTGTACGGTCTGTTTTATCTGAGAACTTAGAAGAATTGAAGTGCAATCAGAGTCTATTTGCTCCGTATTCAGTTCATTATAAATCCTCATGAGGGACAGGAAATGTGCTTTTATCTGCTGTTGGTTGGTGTATGAGAAGGTTGTAGAATTCTAGAATCCTGTACAGGGCTCCACGTCAAGTGTTATTCCGGAGTTCTGTGTAGTTTTTCCCCCTCCTTATGTCAGCTGCTCATTTAAAAACTCATTCATCTATTCTTCCCTTTGCTGTTCAGTCAATAAAGTGATTCTGTACCTACAATGGACCAGGGAGCTCTTAGTCTGAGGGTGAGGGAAGGTGATCACAGTGTGACGTCTGCCTGTAGCTACCCTTGGCCACACATGGAAGCACAATGGATTGGGCAATTAGAAGACAGTTGAGTTAGATTCAGGTAAAAAGAAGCAGATGCCTCTAACTGAAGGCGGAACGTACACACTGAAGGAGTGTCCTTCCAAAACCCACAACCTCTGGATCTTAAGAATGTCAACTTATCTGGAAAGACGGTCCATGCAATGTAATCAGGTAGGATGAGATCATAGTGGATTAGGGTAATGTCCAAAGCCAGTGACCAGAGCCTTCACCAGCAGAGAGGACACAAATACTGAAAAGAAATCATGATGGAAGCAGGGATTGGCTTGATGCAGCTACAAGCCCAGCAGGACCCAGAACTGCCAGAAGCCACCACAAACCAGGAAGAGGAAGAAACTATTTCCCCTCCAGGCCTGGGAAAGGAACACGCCCATGCCAACCCCTTCACTTCAGACTTTTCGTCTCCAGAACTCTGAGAGAATAAGTCTCTGTTGTTTTAAAACCCTCAGTCTTCTGTGCTTTGTTCTAACAGCCCCAGGAAAACAATATGCAGGAAAAGAGTGTTAAAATTATGATGGTGAGAAATAAGATTCCTTAAGATGTTTTCTGGCAATATCATGTGTTCTTTAAAATAACTTTTGCATTGGGAAGCTATATCCTTTATGGCCAATGGAAACGCTTCTCCCTATTCGTCAAAATGGGGCTCTTGTCCAAACTGGGCCTTTCAGAATCTCCCTTTCTGCAGTTTGCTTCTTTGTCTCGTGAAAGTCAGAGAAGAAAGCTCTTCGTTCCAGAATCTCTCCAGTCTTATGCATCTTGAAAACCAGTTTTTTCAGCATACCTCCTTTCCTTCTTCCCTTTCTTTCTCTTTTTCTTTCTTTCTTTCTTTGCTTAAATTAGCCAAAATTCAAGTGTTGCTTACAACCAATAATGCTAACAGATGCAGGGCTCAGGATGAATTTTCTTGTGATTGTTTCACAGAGGACACAGTAATCTTTTTTAATTGAATTCTTTACTGGTACATTTTATATACAGCTCACAATCACACTCAACATTGGGGAATTTGTACCAGTATATGATATGAGTTCATTCTCATTTTTTACCCATATCCTTACCCACCCCATAACCCCCAACCCCCTATATGAATGTGTTTTCTTTTTCTTTTCAAATCATTTTTATTCTTTCCCCTCATTACTTTCCCCTACCACATTCCCTTTGAATATTTCCTATTTCACAGAATCTATCATACATTCTAGAACTCCTTACATCTACAGGTTCTCAATACTCTTGTTGGATCAGTTCCATCTTTGTCTCTGTTCTTTGTTTCCTCTGCTGCAAAGAAGTCTGGGCAACATGTCTGCTCACTTCTGGCAAGGATGGAAGACATTGTTTAAAGAGCCTCTGCCCGTGGTAAGAGTAACACCTTGAACCATGCTTGTCTTTACATCTGCCATCTTTTCTGTCACCAGCTTCCTGCATCGAACAGTTTCTGTCTATTAGGACCAAAAAAAAGTGCTACAAAAAACAATCACTGAAGTTTTGATAGACTGAGTTGGCCTGAGGCATTATCAAGTATGTGTGCCCTAAATTTGGGCCAATCACATAAGCTCTTGATCTGTGGGTTTTCAGGGTCGTATCTACCTCAATCATCGCTGTAGTCAAGAAAGCATGGTGTATTACACAACCACTACCGATAATGGAGATATGTAAGAATACTGCTTTTTTCCAGAACTTTCAGAATGCTTGCCAACCATTTCTCATATTCCCTCCTCCTGTGGCCAGTATAGGAGAATAAGTGAATAAACGAAAACAGTACCCTTTTCAGGGACCCTGCACTCCTCTTCGGCTTGCGAGGGTCTCCTGGCTGAATTACTCCCAGTTCACGGGATGCCTCTCCGAAGTGCACAAACACTGGGGAGGTTTCGTTTGTATGGAACACAGTATTACTGTCGATGCAACCTGATCTTGAGCCACGTTTTGCTTTGAAGTTCAGATCTCATCCAAGATACCTAAATTTGTTTAAAGGGGAAAACTGCCTTGAGCCATGGTGTGCGCCTCTGTGTCTCTCTACTCTGGGCAAGCACCGTACTGGCACATCTCCAGATTCCACAAGAAATTCTACAAGGGCTTTTCATTCGAGTGGCTTCAGGATTCATTTGCACGGCAGCCCGACCATTCTTCCAGCACAACAGCCAGCCGCCCAGTCCTGCCTGTGAATCAATCGACACTGTTTCCTCTCCAAAGACGTAACATATTGATTGTACCTCTTCCTTAATTGCACTGGAGAAAAACTGACTCATCCTGGATATGACTTGATTTCTCATTTGACATCTTCATTTCCACACCAGGGTAACCGAGTTGTCCATGCCACTTCGATAGCTTTGTTTCAGTGTTTTGACCTAACACCATATCTTCCTCGTCAGTTTCCGGACATACATCCTCTGCAACATCAGTGGGTTAGGAGCTTCTTTTCGGTGTTTGTGTGGGGATCTCATCGTATACCCTGTGCTTTCCAGAGAGAGAGCTGGCTTCCTGCTCCAAAACGAGCAGAACCGTGTAACTTTATGAAACATTTGTGAGAGTAAAGAAGGGCTTGGTTAGATAATTAATTGGTTAAATGATTAAGCTAGAGCATTTGTATTCAGTCTCATGAAAGAACAAAAAGTGATTAAAAGCATAGAATTCACAGGAAAAGGTTAAAACAATTGGAATTTTTTCAGCAAAGGGGAAAAAAACTACATAGTCATTCAGTGAAAACTCATTATCCAAGATCAGTTTATACAAACAAGGGCATAATTTTAAACCGACAGGTATTTCCAAGGAACAAATCATTTGACCTACTGATTTTTTTTTTCAAAAAGGGATAATCAGAAACCATTTAACTCAAGTATTATTTTTATCTAACCTCTTCTATTTTAGGTTATCAAGGATTTGTATTACTTTATATGAAATCTCCTGAGGCACATTGTATACGGCAGTGAAGAAAGTGGCTGATCAGATATGATCAAAAAGGGTCACTTAATTTATTCTATAAATAGGGTGTGAGCTTATTCAGCAAGTATTTTGGAGGATCCACTGCATGCCAATGTGTGTGTGTGAAAGTCTAGGGATAGTGAAGTTATGACAGACAAGGTATGTGCAGTATTGTGAGAAATTTTAGCCTAATTCTTTCCACACCAAGCTTCAGAATAACTAAAAATGCCCTAGAAAGCTATGCTTGTAGAACTTCAGCGCTGTAGTCTTTCACTGTGTGAGTCTCTTTGAAATACACTGAGTTTTGTGACTCCGTGGAAACAAATGAGCATTGGCTGGATAAACTGTAACTCCTACCGTGGGATGGCTGGGAGACTATTTTTCACAAATCTCTTGCATTTCTTCACTTTTATAGGGAGAGGTAGGGCCGCCCTTTATTACTGACTGGGTTTTAAGGGCACTTGTCTAACACACAGCCACATATGCTGGGTGTGTTTGTCTTCAGAGCAGAAGGTTTACTGTCTGCCGCATTAATTCCTCTCTCTAAGGCAAAAGCTAGGCAGCTCGGCCTATTAGAAGGGATTCAACCTTCCTAAGTTCCAGGTTTCTTTTCTGTAACACTGCCTGTTAGTGTGCAAGCATCGCATGACCCTAGCCCTGTCACCCTGTGGAAACTGAGGCTCAAGAACTGATTTGAGAGTAGGATGTCACTTCGGTTACTGCAAATGTCTCCACCAAAGTGCAGCAGGAAAGACTCTTCATTTGGGTGTGACGTCTCAGGGTTTCATCGTTCTTGACAGTCATCTATAACTTGGCTTATAAGATAAAATATCTAATGCCTGAAATGCCAAGTCATCTAGTGTAGAGTAGGTGACAGATGTATGCATGAATAAATTTCATGAATAAGTGAAAAACAGCTCCAAAGGGCATTTTAATGAGGCCATCACATGAACACAGTTCCTACTGTGCATGGAAGACCCTTATAACCTTCGACCACACCACTGGGCCCCTCTGTCTGCAGCTTCCCGAAGCATAGCCTCCTTCCATTCCTCCCTCGCTTCAGCCTTATTTACTCCCTTACAACCCACTCTTCAGCTTTAAGCCTCATCTCTCCACAGACACTGCTTTTCCAGTGTCTCTAGTGACCCAGTGCGTGCAATAGCCAACAGACCCTTTTCTCTCTCTATCTTATTCCGTGATGCCATCCTAACATTTAATTCTGCAAAACTCTTTCTCCCCTGCCTTTGGAGAAATCTTTCTCTTCTGGTCTCACTTAAGTCCTTTAGGAACGCTCTCTTATTCCTATCATCACCTTTAAATATTGCTGTGCCACAGACTCCCACCTTATTTCTGGAACAAGATTTTGATTGTGACCTATATGCCAGTGTCCAGAGCAGATCACACTCCTGAACTCCAAAGCTGTCTTTTACCCTCAGGTCCACAGTTTCCATGTGAAAGTCTCATGGTAATTTCAGATGAAAACATCTTCAAAGACCAACTCGGTGTTTAGCTTGCCCAATCTCAAAGCTGATGCACCTGGACTCCCTTTCTTGGTCAATAGTATCACCACCTACTGTTGTGGTGCCGAAACCGTATCAGGTGAACACTCATCAACATGCTCCTCTGTGTTCTCAAGGGTGTTATATCCAGTTTTTGAGCTCTGTCTTCCTTCCCGCTGAATTTGTATTCAGTTAGGCCCTTCTTATCTCTTGCTCAGGTACTATCTTCAATCTGTGCCACTAGTATCTGTCTCACTGGATCAGAATTATGACCCAATTCTGGAAAAGCCAAAAGAATAAACCTTCTGAACAAACATCTCATAATGCTGCTACCCGTGTGAAATTTCTCCTTTGGCTAAACTGGTACCTTGATTAAAACCTGGCTGACTCGGCTTTGGCAAGTCAGAAAACCAGAAGAATGCAAGCTCGTTAGCGTGATATGAAACCCCTTTCTGTATCTGTCTGCTATTCTGTTTCTCCACTCTATGTCACCCACGGCTTCCAGCATATGCCACTCATGCAGGGCTCTGAGCCACCAGCTACACTGACTCTTCTGCTTCTTGTTTGATATGACTTCAAAACTCAAGCCCCGGAGACTTTTCTCAACTCTCTCTGGTTCTAGAAGCCAGAGACCATACCAGGGAGCCTTGGTTAGGATGGGCTGATTACTCCCCACTGGCCTCCCTGCTGATGACGCTCCCATTCAGAATCTTTCCATAGCATTTATCAGACCATGCTGCACTTGCATGTTGACATCCATGAATCCATTAATAAGCCACATCCTGTTTATCTTCATATGCCCACCATAAAGCACAGGACACATCAGAAAGTCAACAAAAATATTTAAAATGATAAGGAAGCTGAAAAAATTAAATAATGCCAAGAAAAAGGCAACTACAGGTAGAATGGGTAGAGAAAAGGCTAAAATTTATTTTTTTCCTCTTTTTCCTCAAACATATTCTGGAATATTCTTATGCATTTTCACTTTCCTGGGCCCAGAAATGAGACTCACTTTCACCCAGAAGGAACCCGTCAGCAGTGCCATGTGTAAGGACAGTGTGCCATGCCTTAGTCCTCAAACAATTTCCTCCACCTCTCAAAACTTCTGTGGTGGGCTGGAGGATTAGCTCAGTGGTTCTGGCGCCTGCCTTGCAAACGCAAGGTCCTGAGTTCAATCCCCGGTAACCACATACAATGCTGGGCGTGGAGACTCACGCCCACCAGCAATCAATACCACATACCACAGTGCCGGGCGTGGTGGCTCACGCCTATAATCCCAGCACTCGGCGGGAGGCAGAGACAGGAGGATTGCTGAGTTCGAGGCTTGCCTGGGCTACATAGTGAGCTCAGAGCCAGCCCGAACTACAAAGCGAGACCCTGTCTCAAAAAAAAAAAAAAAAAAAAAACTTCTGTGGCCTTGGACCCCAAAATTGGTCACAGTGATTTATACCTACTGAATAGATTTAAGAAGATTGAAAAGGGGAATTCAAAGTGCCCAGAACAAAGAATGTACTCAATAAAGACCAACTGTGTATAGTACAGTCAATATTAATGACACAGGAAGATGGCCACAAGTCTGGGCTGCCTAGGAAACTGGCTTGTTGGTATTCATTTCATAGTGCTCAACCATAGCAGGACTCAGAGGCCACTGTGGTCATGATTCAAGGGGTCTTAGCTAAAGGCATACCTTGGCATTCATGTGGTGCTGATTTTATGTGTATTAAGAATGCAAGGAACCGTCCACCCAGGTTTTAGAGAAGTGTCGGGAGGACAGGCAAAGTGCTCCTGAGAAGGCAAGGCATGAAACCAGGAAAGTAATGCCCAGAGTGCAGTGGAGAGCACAGAAAGTTGGAGAAGCTAGGAATGTGGACTGACGAACAGTGCAGGCAACAAGCAAAGTCCCCCAAGAGGCAAGCGGCGAGAACCCATCATCATGTAGGAGTAAGGCTGCCTGAGCGGTTTGGAGTTCACATCACCCCAGACACAGAGCACAGAATTACAGCATTTAATATTTGTCCTGCTAGATTTCAGTTAAAAAAAAAAAAAAAAAAGGAGAGTGTTACAGGGAGAAGAGCCTGTGCAAGTAGAGGGAGAAGGGAAGGAGAACTGGGAATTCTTTATCACCTCTTTAGGCATTCAGTCAATGACTCAGTACCAAAACTCTGGCTCCTTCTGACCCACCTGACAAGTTAATCCCATCACTTACAATGAATTGTACATAACTCTGCTAGATCAAAATGGGTTCAAAGTGCTTTGGGCTTTGGTCAATTAAGAATGCTCATAAAATTTCCAACCACTAGAGGACCATTCACCAATATCCTAAAAGGAATTTGTGCAATTTTTGCTAACAACTCTAAGTCAGCCTTGTGCTGCCAGGGTTTAGACTCCAGTAGTGCTGATGTTTCTAACTTGGACTCTTTCTTCAGAATGGGTAATTTCAGCCAGTGCTTCCTTTACATGCAAATTTCTGCTATATGCATTTGGAATAAGCTGATCTTTCTGGATCAATGCTTGATTTCACAAATCTCCAGAAAGTTAAAATGTTCCATTCTAGGTCTGGGGATGTAGCTCACTAGAGCCACTCTTATCTGGCCAGTGCAAGGTCCTCAGTTTGATCTCCAGTACTGGGTGAAAAAAAGTTTCATTTTGATGCAGAAGACACATCACAGAAACTCTGTAATTTTGAAGATCCCTTTAGCCTTAAAGCCAATTTAGAAAGTGATCATTGGAAAGTTGTGGATAGGTGTGGAAGTCAGATGACAAGAATTAACCTGATAGTTACTGTCTCAAAAAATGTGAAGCTGAAGAGCTGCAGCTTCAAAGGACCAACTCACAGTGTAACTGACTTAGAGTTCTGTGATCCATCCGGGTGACCTTAGAAAGCCAGCCTGAGAGGTTTCGGTGCGAAGGGACCCTTATTCAAAGAGATGCAGAAGCCACTGTTACCAGAATCTGGGGGTTTGGCAGGCTCTTTCCTGGGCCTTTGTGTCCAGCATAGAGGATTCAATAAAACTCCTGGAAAGGGTAGCACGATTTTAAATTTATTAAAGGAAGACAAAGGGGTACCCCCTGCAGAGTGGGAGCGGGCTACTGAGAGCGTTCGGAGTGGCCACGGGATTAATGGTTGAGTTCTTTTTATTGTTCATATTTCAGGCAGAGATCAAATCTAGGCCACGGTCCTAAAACCCTGCTTCATTTCATGCTGGAGGAGTTGAAGACAGCACTTTCTGATTGGCCCCAGGTCCAGAGTTTGAAACTGTGTCTGTGCGCATATCCTGGGTCTTCGTGATTGGCAGGTCACACCCCTTTCTCAGCCAGCTGGCCATGCCCTAAGCTCCCACCTCACCAACGTCTGTGTCACAGTGACAGATGCGGAGGTCAGAGGCTGGAGGAAGATGCCCAGATGAAGTGCTTTTCTTTTCATTCAGTGTTTCTGCTCACTCAGCTGTCTAGAAGAAACGACACTGAAAGGGAGTTAAAGAAAATATTTAAAGGATCATGCTTTTTGTTCTCAGTGGTGCGTAGAAGAAAAATGAAATTTTCCACCACTTTGATTTTGAGGAAAACACTCATTTAATAGATCAGTAAAGCAGCTTATAGTCCTACCTTTTAATCAGACTAAGTGTATTTGCTTGGGTTTTGTGACTAGCAGTAGTATCTAACATATTCACTTTTAAATAGGTATGATATGGAACTGCCATCTTGGCGTAGCATGAGTTTGAGAAGTTTAATTTATGAAAAGGACAACATGTACAATTATATTTATGACTATGGAGACACAATATGAATCTTTAAACTGTTAGATCTTATAAAATGTTGAATAGATTGTTCAGGCTTCTACAGAGCTTTAGTGATAACCCCCCTCTTTAAATATCTGCTGCTCCATTGTGAATATGGTGCAGTCAGACTCCCTAAAACTATATTTTCAGGCTCATGTGACATGTTTCCTTTTTCAACAAAACAGTGGCTTAATTTGTTAAAATTTCTTATTGATTGAGAGAAAATGGAAAGAAAACTATTATATAGTTACTAAAACAGTTCTCCAAATGAGCAAAGAATTTGCCTACAGCTACCATGTTTAGATGCCTACTCATCAGAATTTCATTGTAGGTAAGTTCCACTTAATAACAGAGCAGACGGCTCCTTCTACCTACAATACCAGTCTAGTTTTCTCATATTTACTCAACCAAAGCATTGAACATACTCAAAACAAAAACCCAAGGTGCATCATTAACACTCACAGGATTCAAGTCCCAAATGGGTTAAACCTGACCACTCGAGGATCAGCATTACAGCCCAATCCACTGGAGTATGGCATATAGTATGAATAAATACAGCAAAGTCACATTTTATAAGGCAACATAAGTCCAGGTAAGACCAGACAATGGGGAATGAGGAATTTAAAATTGACAACTTGATTTATAGCTGCCAAATAATAAATTTGGCTGGTCTGAGATGTAATATCAATTATCACCTGTGGTTTTGGCTTTTCTGTTTTGCTTATTTTTGTCAAATCTTATCCCAATATTTTCTCTCTACAGCAGCACAGAGACATTACTTCAAATCTCCCCCGAAAGTATATGTCTGAAAGAGTCTGAGTCCTCAGACGCATCAGTTTGAGACAATAAATCACTGAAAACCACATTTTTATTCTTTGGAAGAGTAACATATTGTTAGTATTTTGGTAGCTTATTTTTCTGTATTTACATATGCTAAGTTTCCCTTAACAATAAAGGGCTCTTATGAACAGTGGGAAGAGATTGAAGCCTTACAAGGGAAAGAAAGCAACTTTAGAAATGAATCATTTTCTTTGTTTTTATCAAGACACAGAAGTACTGTATTAAGAAATATGTATTTTCATATTCAACATGTGCCTATTACATTTAAATTATTCAACTCTGTGTTCTATTTTCAATAATTATAGAATGTGTTGTTTATTTACTGAAGGGTATTTCTATAAGCACACCTAAAACTGCAGATGGATTTGAAAGATTTAAACATAGTGTATTTAGAAACTTCGGATTTTGGATCTAGATTATATTGCATTAATCATATGAAATGCTGAAAAATGGATGCAAACATAAAAAACACTGTGAACTTGTGAACACTTAAATGTTGCTATAGAATAAGTCAGGTGTTAAAATGGTGTAAAAAACATGGAAGATTCCATACCAATTTGATCTTCAGGAAACTGGCTTGCAGTGGTGGCCAGTTTAGGCCTTAAGGAGCAGACTAGTTGCTCAGTAATAACGATGGAAACTATAGACAATGAAATATCCCACCAGGGAAATCATGTAGGTTCATGGATGAAAAAGATATTCTCGAGTACTGGGGATTAGGACTTCAACATGTTTTTCTGAGGATAGATCCTACTTATAGTAGAAGATATCAGGAAGGAACCCGTAAACCCGTGACAGATTCTACCAAAAAGACAATACATAAAAACTAGGAAAAGTTCGTTGAATTCATAAAGAAAGGAGTCACTAGAATCTTAAGCGCATTATTTCAGGGCAGTGGATGATTACTGGGGCCCCCAGAACACAGTGTCTGTAGTTGAAGAAGCTCCGTCTAACGCAGGTTATTGAGCAAACAGAGAAAGCCATCGCACCCTGCCTCGAAGCGGCATGCAAAACCCTCCGGAAGAATGCCGGGCGTGGTGGCTCACGCCTGTCATCCCAGCACTCGGGAGGCAGAGACAGGAGGATTGCTGAGTTCGAGGCTTGCCTGGGCTACATAGTGAGCTCAGGGCCAGCCTGAACTGCAAAGCAAGACCCTGTCTCAAAAAAAAAAAAAAAAAAAAAAAAAAAAAAAAAAAAAAAAAAAAAAAAAAAAAAAAAAAAAAAAAAAAAAAAAAACCCTCCGGAAGAAGAGACATCTTCACTGGGCCTCAAAGCGAGAATACACCGAAGAGCAGGGGAGGACGAAGTACCGGCCTGAAGGGCCAACTGGGTGAAAAGGCAGAGGTCGGAGGAAGCACAGTCCGGTCGCAGCGGGCAGAGGGCGGGCCCTCGAGCTCGGGGTGAGGAGGACTCCGAGAGGCAGAGCGGGCCGGGGCTCCTGCGCCTCAGGGGCCCGTCTTCCACCACTCAGCCTCGCTCCGGCTCCGTTCTTGTCTTTGCCCGACGTGGGCAAACACTCTGTTGGGTTTCCATAGTGTCAGCTGCCACTCGCTGAGAAGCACAGGCAGGCATATGCCACGAAACAGGCCCCCGACAGCTGCGTGAGGGCAGAAGACGACTTTCGGTGACTGTTCGTTCGGCTCCGGCTCCCAGCTCTCCACCCCCACAGCAGCACCCAGAACATCGGAGCGGCCGCTGTCCTGCCTGAGGTCACTGGGTAAATTATCTTTTATGAGGGATCTGTAATTGTTTTCCACTGAGCTGTGACCGGAACTTAGTGGTGCTGCTGGGTGAGCCCCAGCCAACAGGATTTCCCTGAGAACACGATGAAGTTCCTGTATCTATTCAACTCGTTAGCTAGAAAGAGCACAGGCGGCTAGTATTTTTTTTTTCTTCACATTCTTCGGTGAATCATGTATTTGTTTAGTTTGACCAGAATTTCTCTAGAATCCAGCCCAAGACTGTAAAAAACAGAGGCAGCTCAGTTGTCTGTGACATTAGCTCTGAGGCAGAAACCAAATCAAGTACATGTGACTGACTTTCTTACTATTAAAGGCCGTGGGTCTACACGCTCAGTATTGAAAGCCTAAGGTTAAGAGTCTCCTTCAGTGTGGGCAGAGTGACCCCAGCTGAAACCAGGAAGAAGCAGACTGGCTCACCACAAGTGAATAAAGGAAGGGGAGAAAAGAGAGGGAGAAAGAACTGATAAAAGAAAAAAAGAACAAAAACATGGTGAAATGTTCCCCATGGAAATTTCTGAGGACTAAAGTCCATGAAAAGGAGGAACGAGCCAAATGGAAATGATTGCTGGTGCCTAGCACTCCAATAATGACCGGACCGAGGCCCAAAGAAGTGAAATAGGGCCAAGGATTTAGCATAGTGGGACAGCACCTGCTCGCAGGCACAAGGGCCCAAGTTCGACCCCCAGGACTGAAAAAAAAAAATCAAAAACCTAATTACCTCAGAGTTTCCAAAGAACGCTGCCAGAGCTGGCCCCAGGTCCAGGGCTACTGCACTCCACTGCCAACATGTGGTGTTGGACTCTGTGGACTGTTGGCCAGGGATATTGAGAGACACCCTAGAATTTAATAGACTGACAGCCACGCAGACTAAAAGCAAACAATCCTCAACTTACCACCCTGGCTTCTTTTTGACAAAACCCAAAACATCACCCCATGACTGGCTTCTGCTGTGGCCTCCCCAGGACCACCCAGTGGCCGATACGTCTCTGTTGAGTGGTCTCTCTCCTGTGTGAATAGAAATAACAGACTCAACACCCCCTCAAGGAGTTTAGTCTTCACTCGGGTGGGTAAGAGTTATACATATCCTGATATTGATCTATATGATTTTCTCCTATCACTGGCATTAACCAAATTGAATTCCACAGCACTTTGTTAGGTAGGCTGAACTTTCCTTCCATTGTTTTGTAGGACTGAGTCATTGGTTGAAGGTCACAAAGATCACGAACTTGGTGAAGGCCAGGGTACGTAGGTGTTCAGCTCCTATTTTCTGAGCACATTTGCAAGGCTGCTTTTGAGATTATGAAAGTCCCTTGTTGGGTGATCTCTTGAGTGGGAGCCTTGGGGTCGGACGGTGGACCTGCTGCGAGGAAGTCTCACACTGCCTTGGATGAAGCACCTCCCACGGCAGAGCAGATTTAGGGAATCATGGGCCAGGGATTTAGCTCAAGCGGTAACGCGTGTACCTTGAAACACAAAGGCCTTAGTTCAATCCCCAGTACTGAAAAATAAAAGCGAGCTTTAGGGTATCACCCGATTCCTGCACGTCCTGGACAAGAAACAGGTCACCAAACACATCTGAGTATCACTTTCCAGTTCTCTAGAAGGAAAGCGCACAGGGAGGGAGCGTAGGAAGCGCCACGGCCTCCTTCACCTGACAGCTTCCCAGGCAGCCAAGGAGACTTGGCAGATGCAACTGGCTTTGTAGTACAAAGCGCTTCACAAAGCCCGGCTCGAGTGCCACTGTGCAGAGCGTGGGGCGGCTGCCGAGCAGCGGAGAGCGGGTGCCTCCGGTCCCAGGCAGGACAGCGGTGCTTCCCCTCGGCCCACAGATGGCTTCACCCTTTGCTGTTAGAGGATGAATGGCGGCAGGTTGAAAGGCTGCTGGCCAGTCAGTACCCGCGGTACAGACTCACTCTGGGCTCAGTACAGTCTTCGGTCCTTCCACCAGGGGCCACAGCCTCACACACCTTTCGGCCTCATGTTGCCAGCAGGGGAACAGGAGTGAACCTGTGGGCCGGATAGGAGCCTGATGGCTGGGTGTCAGGAAGCCAACAGGGCTGATGCGGGAGAGCAAAGCTCAGTCAAAAGGGGGTAGCAGCTCCCCCAGCCTCACCTGTTCCCATGCAGGTTTAAGCCTGGAGCTTTGAGAGCTAAAAGAATAGAAACTAGAAACCCACATCTCTATGTAAAATTACCCAAATTAAAACTCGCCAGCCATTATCCCAGGCTTTGTGCATCCTCCGCACATTGCTAGTCTCCGCTCTCCAGTGCTGTTTTCCTTCTTCTCCCATAGACGGTTTCAAACTAAGCTGCAACTCCCTCTGAGAAAGAAAAACAGTATGCTAAGAGCACACAGTCCAGAACCAAGTGATCAGGGTTCAAATTCTGTTCCTGACTTTGACTAGTTAACTGATTTCTCCATACTAGCTTCCTTCCTGTACGATAGACAGGACCGGGAATGGCACTGGATTGTGACTATCAAGCGGGTGTGTAGATGTAAAACCCAGTAGTTGCTGACACACAGTAGCAGTCGCGTGAGCCCCAGTGCTCACGAACGCCTCATCCCTGGGCGAACACCTAGAACGCACCCTCTCCCACGCAGCAACCCAAATACGCTCCTGCTGTAACTGACATTCCTGTCACAGCGTCACACAATGCTTCTGCTTAGAGTTGCCTGGGGTGATGCTGTATATCCTGACTTTGGAAAAGACAAAGCAGCCTGAAACCTGTCCCCAGGGGCTTAGCAGTCTACCCAGGAAGAATCACCCAGCCTCCCACACCCCCACTCTGCCTCTCTATTCACAGCTGCACTGAAGAGCTTCCTTCCTGTCTTGTGTCTCCTAAATGAGGAAACTCTTGCAAGGCCTCTAAGAGGAAGGAAAGGGGACCTTTTTAATTAGCTTTCTCTTTTGAATGACGCCATCGCAGATCTGATTCATTTCCATGAATTGAAAAAAAGCGGGTAGGTGGTAAAGGCTCTGGGAAGGATGAATGAGGGCTGTCAGAGCACACAGACTGGAGGAAAGCTGGAGGTGGACAGAACAGCATGTGAACTTGGCCATCCACCATGACCGCGCTCGAGCCAGGAGATGATGTCAAAAATCTAAATTTAAAATGGAGCTGGAAAAAGGTCCTCTTTCCTGGCTGGGGTCTGTAGGCCAAGGGGCTGACAATGCTGTTTAGACCTTAAGCCTAATGGAATGCACCAGCTGATATATCTGGAAATTTTCAAGAAGTCTTCTGTTGGCAAACATGTCTGACTTTGATGATACTGCACAGCAACATTTCACAGTGTATGTGTGTGTGTGTGTGTGTGTGTGTGTGTGTGCGCGCGCGTGCATACGACAACATATTTTGATGTGAAATTTCACAAACTTGAGCTAGCCTATCAAACAAAGGCCTGTCCTGGTCTCCTGTGAGCACTAACTTTATGACAAACCAGTGAGACTCAAGAAGAACAGGGAGCCAAATGCATAGTGTTAGGCCACAAGACCACATCTCTGTTGCATCTTCCATTACAGGCCTTGAGCTAATACCCTTCAAAACCTACCGTCACTGCCAGTCCTCTGAAGTCACTTAGCATCCCCATGTGTTGGAGGTAGAGACCTGTGGAAGTCCGCCCTTTTGCTGTGGTCAAATTAGGCCTGACATCCTTAAAAACCTTGATGGTTTTCACTGCCCACTCCCTGCAAAAAAAATCTGCATGATAAAAAAGAAGCTGTGGCTTGTAAACTCCCAATAAGGGCGTCCATAGTCGGATAGTTACTTATCTACCACGCCTCTCTCCTCCCATCCACCCTCCACATGAGGGTGGAGAATGTCCTCCACATGAAATGTGCTTGCTTTTAAATACATCTTACAAAAGCATTTCAGTAGCTCTCTATTGCTCACAAGATAAACACAACATTCCTTAGCAGGACTGTCAATCTGCTCCTCAGACTCATTTTCTGCACCCTAAAATGCAGCCAGAGTTAGACACAAGTCAGTTACATTTTCTCCTAAAATGCCACTTGCCTTCATTCCATTGAGTTTTGTTTACTTCTACTAGGAAACTCAGATTGTCCTTTCAAAACCTAATTCAAAAACCTGGTCCTGTGTCCCCCACTTCCTCAGCCAGATACCAAGCTTCCCTCATCTTTGGGGTCGGAGCATAAGATCTGTCTTCACAGCCTCGCCAGCATTTGTTATCTCTGGCCTTCTGTTACAAGCCAGACAGAAAGGCAAATACTACAGGGTCGAATTCATTTGTGGAAAGTAGCAAATTAATCTCGTAGAAGAGTAGAATGGAATAGTGATGATGAGAGAGTCCAAAGGCTAGAGAGGAAAGAAAGAATTTCATGAAAGGACTCTAAAAACACAGAGTGGAGAATCATGCCTGGCTGATGTTACCTCCTTTCTGCCAGCAGGTAAACAAGCTCAGAGAGGAGCAGATGGATTTTCTAGACATTATTTTCTTTGTGGTCAGTTTATGTTCTTGCTGTTTGTATTTGTTTAATGACAAAACCTTCCCCCACTCACTTGGAAGACAAAGGTCTCCCTCTGAGTCAACAGGTGTCACAGCTAAAGCAGTAAACTACACTCCATTACCCATCTGTGGGCACTAAAAATCCTAGGAGATTACCTGGCCTACTCTGTTCAGTCTTGATGGAATCGAGGAAGATCACTCTGCAGTCATTGTGCGGCGGCCTGAGCAGACCGCCCGTGAACACCATTGTAAGTATGTTTCTTGAATGTTCCAGACCTCACCTTGCCCAGAAAGAGTATCCAGGAGATAAAACTATATCCACTTCTAAGTGCAGAAAACACACTGCAGATTTTCACTATGAAACTATGCAATAGAACAAGTTCATGGTTAGAGGTAGAAAGTTCCAATGTTAAGGGCCTGATCAGTCCCACAACCAGCCTCCACTAGTACAACTGGCTTAAGACAGACGCACAGCCACGGAGACTAGGACAGGAGGCCAGAATGTGGAGATTACCAAACATGTCTGGTTACCAGTTTAGACCACTGATCTCTGAAGAATTCTCAAAATTACTCAGGAAGGATTTGAAAATAATATACCCACAGTAAACAGGCAGAGCAATCAGGTTAGCATAGAATTTGGTAGAATGGAACAGAATAAAATGGAATAAGACATAAAGTGGCATAAAAAGAAAGGGGAATATTCTGGAGTAAGTACAAACAGAACTAAACGAGATGAGCCAGAATAGAAGCAGCGATAAACCAGATCGCCATGCGTAAATTATGAAATGGAATACGGAGTACAAGAGCATGACATGGGCTCTGGTTCAACACTTCGAAACATCTAAGGAAGTGGCGTGTTTAGCTAGCGCAAAAGTCATTCGGGACTTGAGAAGCCATCATACTTCCTGCCCTAGCGCTTAGCCACGTATGGACCTGAAAGCCCCATGCCTTCCTTCTCTAAAACTATCACAAGTGGTCCCCCGCCTTAACGTGGCCAGTAACTGGCACTCTGTTGTAACGACAGCCAACATCTCATGCAACTCTAAATCCTTTGGATTATCTCATTTGACTCTTATGTATGGCAAATGTTAGAATTACTATTTTGATAATCGTTTTGTAGATAGGGAAAAGGAAACCGCCAATGGCGAAGCTGTTTGCCTAGGCACAAAGGTTGGAGGGGCTGGAGTCAGAATTAACATTAGTTAGGGCTTCTGCTCTTCCTGCGTGCTTAGCCACTGCACCCTTCTTTCCACTATACCTGAGGCTGCCAACCCAGGGCTGCTCAAGTAGAAAGACCAGGGTTGATATAAACTATGCTTTGTTCATGAAATGTCATGCATAAAAAACTTGACACCTTGGCACGGTACCTATTATTTCCCCTTAGATATCTAAGACAGTGGATCCAGTTATTATAAAGACCATCTCAGGAGTTGAGAAGAAAGTCAGTGCTAGAAGGTATATGTGTTGATAATCAGGAAACTAGAAGCTCCCCTTACTGCAATCCCGACCTGTCCACTCCAGAATGTACCCAGGATGGTGAAATGCCAGCACTGGCCTTCGTCGGATGGCTACTGCCTGAGCTCCACCAAAGGGACATGTAGCGAATGCACACTGGAACAGTCTCATCACCTCAAGTCCTTGGTCTGGCTTAGAGTTCGCTCTTGATGTTGTATTCCTCCTTCCCTGGAGACGTGTACCCACTAGGATGACCGCAGATGATTTTGTCACCCTAAAATTCCTCTGTGCTCTACCTACTCCCCTCAGCCCCAGCCCTGCTCCTCGCCCATGGGTTTTTGCTTTGGTAATTGTGTTTCTCTGTAGGTGCCTATTGCTCTCTCCAATTGTGGAAGCATCTGTTTGCCCTGTAAACAGCCTTCTCTTGTGCATTTGAGAATAAGTACTGGATTTTTTTAACCTTTTGTTTGTTCTTAGGATGAAGTGTTGAGTTACTAGCTCGTTACTCATAACATCAGAAATCAGAAAACTTTTGGTATTAACTTTCTTAGTCTTAATAACTGTCATAGGAGCACAATAATTTTAACCATTTCACATGTATGAAAACTGAAGTTCCAAAAATGTATACAATTTTCCCAAAGCTACAGCGTTAATAAGTAGTAGACCTGAGCTGCAAATCCAAGTCAGTTCAACTCACAAGACAGTGTTCTTCGTCATTACAAATAACAGCTCTTTTCATACCGTGAAAAATTCTAAAAGAGCATAAGGAGGAACACCCTCATTTGGCAGAAGTGAGGTCTTCCAAAAGGCATTGATGGGGGAGGGTTGCGGGAAAGAGAGAGGAATATATGTGTAAAAGTGATGAGGCTTGTGAAGAAAAATTTTAAAACCACTAAGGCATCAAAGAGTTGTGCTGTCTCTTCCTGGAAATAGCTCATAGTTTCCTGCAGGCCCCACCCAGAAGACCACAGTTAACCTCCCCAGAACTTTCCTATACTGTCTGGTTGACTCTTTATGTTCCTTTAAACACCATAACTAGCCTTTTCCGACCAAGTAACTCCAGCCATGCCTATATGCTAATGAATTAATGAGTAAATGGAAGGATGAAAGAGTGAATGCCCACGTGTCTGGTAGATCATGTATGATGATCCTAGAAATCAGTGCCTCTGGAACAGCCCTTCAGTACCTGGCTTTATCTAAGGTCCTACTGACCCTAGTTCAAGTCAACACTCAGCTTTGATCTCTGCAGTCATTTCCTAACTTGTTCTCTTCCATTTATTCTAGTTCTGTCTAATTCCTTCTCTGGCCTACAGTCAAAGCAAGCTTTCCAAAGCCTAGATCCAAACATCTCGTTGTGTTGCATAGTACTTGATTTCTACCACCTGTAGATGATATCTAGTTCCTTAACATGAAAAATCTTAGGCAATGCCCTGTGGATGAGAGGGAACTTGATTAATCAGAGAGGATAAAACAGAAGGAGACTGATGGGCAGGAGATGCAGGGGAGATAAGGGCTCAAGTCTTTCAACTCCAGTGCTAATCTCATTTGCAACTTTAACTTTCACCCAAGGTTATTTGATGCATATCAGTGATACACCCTATGGTTCACAGTAAAAGTCTGAGTTACCTTTTTATTCTTTTCTTCTGCTCACACTTCAGTCCTGACCTTTCAGTAAATGTTGACTGGCCTTCAAAACAGCTTAACCAGCCTGCCTGTCAGCAGGCTAGGCTGAGTCTCCTCTTCGTACTTGGCGTCCCCTGGACCTTGCTTGTCCCCCTTCCACCAAGCAGAGTGACTCTTTCCACACCCAAGTCAGACCAGAGGCTCCCTCTGCTGAGAATGGCGGCTACTTCCTCATCTAGCCCCAGGCAAAATCCGGATTCACCAGGGCAGTCAACACGCTGCACACAGAGCCCTGCCACGCCCCTCCCACACCCTCTCCGTGCTCACCTCTCCTTTTCTCTTCACTCCAGCCCACCCGCTGCCCTCAGTCCTGCTCTTTGAATGCTCAACAACATCCCTTCTTCATCCCTGCTGTCCTGCTCAGAATGGGCTTTCCCAGATGTCCACATAGCTTGTCTTCTAACACCGTTTGGGTCTCAGCTCAGATATCCCTTTCTCAGAAAAGATACCCCTGATCATTGTACCGAGAGCGAAACTCCTCATGGCTCACTTTTCCGTTCTCCTGCTTTAACTCTCTTAGCGTTTCCTCCACCTGGTGTATCGTTTCTTTGTGTTTGCCACTTCCTCCCTTGCAGTCTCCTGCAAGCTGTGCAGTGTAACCTGCATAAAGGCAGAGACTATCCCTGCTCATTTTCTTCTGGGTCTTTTATACTAGAAACAACCTCTGTAAGGAATAAATATTTGATCCTGATAAATATGTGCTTGTCAACTCCAAAAGGCTCTGGTCCATATGACAGTGTTGTCCACCATCATATTTCTGGTGCATCGGACCTTTAGGGATTGTTCAATTCATGCTGATGAATCAATGAGTAAGTGGAAGGATGAACAAGTGAATCCCTAAAGTAATTTGATTGACCATGGGATAAGGATTCTAAAGAGCAGAGTGAAAGGGTTTGGATTTGTGATGTGGGGTTACCTGAAAGGACCAATTTAGTACCCAGGTTTGGTGGTCCAAGATTAGGTGTTTGTACCTGGTGCCAAGATGCTGCAGCCTATAAGCTTTCTCCAGCCTCTGATGAGGATTATTTAGAAACAAGTAGGAGGGGATGGCTCTGGAGAGGATGGACAGAGCAGAGTCGGGAAGGACAGGACCTGAGGGCGCAGGGGGCATCACACATTGCATTCTGGCTTTTTGGAAGGTCTCGCTGGGTGACCAGGAGACCAGGGGCCCGTGGGAGCCTCTCGTCCTGGGCTGAATGTAGGTTCAGCCCTGCACCAGATCACCAGTGCCTTCCAAGAGGCTTTATTCCAGGAAGCCATGTGCGGCGGACTCACTGGAAATGCAAATGGGAAGAACCCACTTCACTCCAGCTCCTTCTTCACCTCAAAAGCCCATCAGTTATGCTTTCAGTTAAGGCACTGCGTTCTAAGGGACTGAATCCGAAAAGACGTCTTGGTAGAAAGAGAGAAAGAAAATGGAGGGAGGAGCAGACACCATCCAAATTTCAAAGAACCCTAATTGTGAGGTGTCTTCTTGGGTCTGAGGACAGCACAGCAAGGAGGCAAGGAACAGATGTGAGCCTTGCAGTTCAAGCATTCCTTGCTGGACCCTTGTGATCACACTTACGGCTTCTGAGCCTCTTCTAAAAGCCCTTGTTTTCTATTCGCTTCTTAAAATGCATGTGTTAACGAACCATCCCGTAGAGAATTGCTCTAATTTTACACAGGAGGAAAATGAAGGCTTGAAAGTGCAGGTTCTCACCTCAGCTTACACACCTGTTGTAAGTGTTTGTGGTATTGTGGTGACTCAACCACTCAACATCCTCCTTTCAGAGTTCTCTACTGTCAGTGGGGCCCTGCTCCCAGGAGCATTCACTATGTGGAAAATAAACTGGCACTGTATAAATACCCAGAAACAGCTCAGATACTTTCCAAGTGAGCCTTCAGGCAAACACTTAGATTGCAGGAATATCTGAACCTACCCTGCACCCAGCCACTCCTTTAGGTGATTATCTGAAAAACTGCATGTATTAGGACCCAAGACAGAGGACAAACTAAAATGTCCTGTGCTGGGTTTCTGCTCTAAACTCAGGAAATTAAATAAGTTAAGTGGAATGTTAAGGGCCAAGTAGCAGACTAGAGGACCTCCCCAAACCTGTTTTCAAATTTTACCGTCATAGCACAAAAGTCAAACACAAAAGTGGAGAGCACACACACACACACACACACACACACACTTCTGGAAGAACTTTCATTATAAAGAATGAGAATGACAACAGCTACCCACAAGTAGATGCCCATCCAATGAATAGTGATCTTGTCCACCAACCAACCCAAGCATCAGTGGGAGGACTAGGAAGACCCGGATTAGCCAGCAGATCTGAGGGCAGGGCTGCCCCCTAACTGAGCACTCCAGATGCTGTCCCCCTATATGATT
The DNA here is from genome assembly GCA_004025085.1 of Thryonomys swinderianus. Lineage (NCBI taxonomy): Eukaryota > Metazoa > Chordata > Mammalia > Rodentia > Thryonomyidae > Thryonomys > Thryonomys swinderianus. Next base: position 49,071 of record PVIC010004598.1, read on the forward strand.
CTCACTTTCTCACCTGTGTCCTGGCTCTGTATTCAGGTCCTAAAATCAAGCCACTAAGTGTTCCTCATAGGAAGGTGTGTAGGTGAGGTGAGGTCGGGACCTGTATCTCCCTACAAAGCCCAGAACAGCCTATTTGCTGTCTTCCACTTACCCTTCTTCTGGACTCGTAGACTTGCTCACACACCATCGTGTACATAGATGAGCTGGCACTCTTGTTCTGTTAGACCGGGGTCAGTAGGTCCAGGCTGGTCTAAAATTCTGAATTGCCAACAAGGCCCCTGTGATGTTGATTTGGTCTGGTCCATTTGCCACCACCTGCTCAGCAAGACCTAGCAATAATCTCTCTCAAGCGCAAGTGATAACTCAAAGTAATTAATTCAGTTGTTCAATCAAATCAGCACAAGGCAGGGACAGAATGACAGAAGCATTCAGGGAACTGGGTACTTGTAGAGGTCACATGGAAAGATAAATACTTATATCTCTGCATTTTGCAGAACTTCCTGGAAAATGTGAGATTCAGGAGCTTGAGACAAGTCTGACTAAGCTAATAATGTTATTCTTGTTTGTTCCAGACTGCTTCCCTTCTGAACAGCTGCCTTCCATGTCCAAACATCCTGTCCTCAGGAAACTTCTAGTCATTTCCCAGTAAGACTCCAATGTCCAATTTAATGCTCTGGATACCTAGGCATTGCATCAGTTCTGCATTACTCCTGATAACCATGTAGGCAAAATGTAAGAAAAAAGCCATGTGGTGTAGCCCAACAGAATTTTAAGAGATAAGCATTTGACTTTGTAAAACTATTCCTGAAGCTCCGAGATCTTCTTCAAAGAGTTAAGAGCAGGAAAATTAAAACCACAAGTATCAATTGTCTGACAATACAATCAATGTCAGTTGACATTATTTTGCTGTGGGTCCTTACAATGTTTTCTGCCACATGTGATATCAACAGGAAGAAGTGAAAAGTGTTGAGAATAATTTCCTCAAAAAAGTGTTAGTCTACATGGGAAGCACAAAGACAACATCGATTCCTCCATGTGTACAAGATATTTTTAAGAATAACTTCTAACTTGCTTGTTTGTGAAATCATTATGTCAAAGATAAACTTAAAAGCTTAAGGGGTGTGAAGCACACACTCGTCTGACAGAGAGGAAATCATTGTACACTGCTTTCATGTCACACAAGTTAAGCAGAACATTATCTTGATATTTTGCTCTTCTGCAAGTAGGATTGGCAGAACTGATCATGAAGAATATATTTGTGAGGGGAATTGGTCATGAAGAACATACCTTTACCTGGGGATAGCATGAAGTGACATTATTATCCTCCATGGTTCTTTTTGTGGAAGAGATGAAGTATGACTGCTTAAGAGTAGCATCGATAGAAATCAATTCATTAACTAGATGCTTGAATGTAGCTATATTACTTGTTCCCTAATTGAAAATACTGATTGCTAGAAGGTTTTGAGAATCCATATTAATGAACCATAACAACATGTTGATCCAAAGTTACACAGTAGTGCCCCATCTCATAAAAGTCTAACAGCAAAATTTGGCAAAAGAAGAACAGAAATGAGCAAATGTGATTATTCTGTAACTGGTTATTATTAAAGGAAAATGAAAAAATGTATCTCCATCTTTAATTTCTTTACAAACGTTTTTACATGTAGCATTTTACACACTTGCATATCTATGCCTATCTGAATATGCAATCTTAACAATTATTAAATTACAGAAGTTCAACTGCACACTCAAAGTTTGCCATTTTTTTGGAGCAAAGTTCTCACTATAGAGTTCAAGCTGGCCTTTAACTCACTGTGTAGCCCAAGTCGAACTTGACCTCACCATGATCCTCCTGCCTCAGCCTCCTCAATGCTGAGCTTACAGGTATGTACCAACACACCTGGATAAAGCCTACGTTTTGAATTTTGAAGTGAAACTGTATATCTGCCTCATCGAATAGCCATAAATGAATGAATATGAGAATGAACAATTATTTTTCAAAGATGGTAATCACAGAGCCCCTTACCGCCACCTGGTGGCAGCATACCCTAATTGAAAACAGTTCCTGAGGGAAATCTTAAGCCTAAATTTATAAGACAACAAAAGCTACATCGCATACCACACATGAGATAGTAGAGGATCGCACACTCCGGCAACTTGAACGCGGTATCTGCACTTTGGTTTGCATCTCAGCTGAAAAGGAGAAGCAGAATTCTCCGGGTCACCATGGAGCATAATCAACTCAAGCTTGTTTGCACGTGGTGTCCCCCCAAGCACATCCCATAGGGAGCCACAGAGCTCCCTCGCCAAAGCAAGGCCCTGTCTCACACAGTCGGCTACTGCTTACACGGTAAGAGAAACTGTTTTCATCGTCAGTTCTAGGGGCGCAGCATAGCGGAGATAACACTGGCTCTAGAACCAGACCAGCAGTGCCTTCCACAGTTAACCACTTTGACACCTAAAAAGATTCAGTGGCGTCATACATGAAAGAAGATTATTTTGCTGAATTTGTCTCTATGCCTCGGCCACGATTTAATCAATTACAACAAAAATCTCTGGACGAAAATAGATACTGATATCTCCATTGTTTTCCCAGGAGTTCCAAGGTGCAGCAGGTGCTGCGAATCCCTACACTGGGGTAAAGAGAAGGCTAACATATGGGTCATGAGAAGACGATTTTCCTGCTTAAAACTAGACAGAGCTAAATATGACATTCAGGTCTACGTAAAAGTATGCAGTGAAAACACCCTACCATGCTGTTGCTCTCTTCCTAAATTGTGAAGAGTAATAGAAAGTGCACAAGCTTTAACCAATACTTTGCTACGTGGTACTTCCTGCACACACTCCACTCAATCATCTTCACTCACATAGGATGGAGACTTTATTACCTCTCTGCCCCTTCTGATTTCAGAAACTGTACCAAAAATAGATTAATCAGCAGAAGATCATGCAAGTTAGAAATACCACAGCACAAATTTATACTGTCGGACTGTCAGACTCAAAAACCCAGAGATTTTATTTTTTTGACATCTTACTGAACCGAAGTTCAGAGACAGAGCAGCCAAGAGCCTTCCAGGACCTCCTTTGATTCATGGACAACTTTTTTGAGCCTCACAGGGCACCAGCCCACAGCCTTTGCAGCTGTGCCAAACCCAGGTTCCAAGCCAACAGATGGAACTGATGGAGCAGCGGGAGTTTTGTCTTGTAATTACAGGTTCAGAGACAGAAACTCAGCCCACTGATTCATCTACCTTTCACTGTGCATCTTTTCCTCCCCATTTACTGGCCAACCTAGTTCAAAGCTGAGGAAAGCAACATCTTTCATCTGACTCCCAGTTAAGTGTGTCAAAAACAAATTTTTGGTGGGAAATTTTGACAGAAAGAATGACTTTAAGCCCTACGTAGACTGCCCAATGTTTGATACTGATTTAGGTTGTGGCGTCTGGTCCTTTGTGCCCTTTACTTTGGAAGTTCCACCAGATATCTAGGCCATTTCATGTTCTTCTCCTATTTTGATCTAATCAATCAAATGGTTCAATGGAGTTTGCTGAGCATCATGTCATTTCTTGCCGAGATGAGTCAGAAATATCTATGCTTGTGTGCAAGTCAGCTACATGGCATTTCCTAATAAAGTTATCTCAGATGATAGTCTTTTGATTTTTAAGATAAAAACTGAGGCCTTTGATGGTGCTTTACTCAGGCTTCGTCTATCCCTCTGAAATCTTCTACCTGGTCATATTTCGGGGCTGCTTCTCTCCTCAGCACCTGTACACCTGCCTTTCCCTCTGTCTGGTATCCAGCCTCCCCCTGTCTCCTGGTATACCACCAATGCAAGACCATGTAAAACACCACCCCCAAACTCTCAGAATGGGGTCACTTACACACTGACCTCTGATCCTCCAGTGTCCTAGACTAGACCCCTGGCACATCTAGGGTAGTCTTCTAAAGGATGGCAGGATCCTTCAGGGCTTCCATGTTCTCTGGGCACAGAAACTCAAAGGCCACCACAGACTCAGGGAGCTGGGAACTAATTGGACCCCTTGCTGGGGAAGCTGGTCATTTCTACCTACTACAAATGGCTGCTGAAGACGGGTCAGGTATCAGTCATCACACATCTTGACAGAAAATCCACTCTGAATTGTGACAGTGAATTTCTCCCTCAGGCGTTGTCAAATCACCCTGTTCTCTTGCCTTGTTGCATTGATCAAGATATGTCTTATAAGCAAATGTTTGTTTGTGTGGTTTTTAACTAAATTTAACTTCCCTCTTGAACTCACTGAGGACAAGGGGCAAGTCTGCACGTTCCATGCCTACCACAAAGCCAGGGCCACAGGCATCATGCAATAGATTTGGTAAGTGTTTGTACACAGAGCACATGACTGTGAGAATGATTTGAAAGTCAAGTGGTTTAGAAGGTGAACCTACCACTTCCTGGCTGCAGAAGCTTCATCCAGTTACATAACCATTATACCTACAGCTCGTTCCTCTCAACAGACATAAACACACGGGAGGAGCCGATGAACGCTCTTCAAAGCAGGTTGTGACCAGTCTCATGATTTCTAAGGAAGAATAAAATACACATTTCATTCTCATACATTCTGGGTGCAGGGAAAGTCACAGAACCGTGGGGAAATGTTAATCTATTTATTGATCAGTAGCAGCACATTTTTACACAACTTTCTAACTCATCCTATGCTGTGTATGGACAAACAGGTAGAGGGTAGGGAGAGTCAGGCACCTTGGTCAGCCCAGACTGGACCATTTACATGCCAAGGGGCCTTTTTCCAATAAGATGGAGAGAATTTCCCAGGGCTAATCTATTCATCAAAAATACCTATGATTTGTCCTTTGAGCCCCTGATATTTTTAGTGCTGGAAAATCTGTCAGAATGACCAAAAAGGCTCACACTTTACAGACTATGAGAAACAAAACCACGGGGGTAGATTGAAAGGAAATGCAGCCATTAGTAGTAAGTTTGAGGTTGACTGCTCTTTAAAAAAAATAACAAGCCTGCTTCTTCTGTTTTTTCCAGCATCAGTCTTCAGGGCCTTGTCTACTTTGTACTCTTTGAGAGTCAAAAATATACTTACCCATTTTTGGTTTCCTGCTATTGTGTTTGAAATTTGGATTTTACATATTTATGGTAATCACTGGGTTAACCTCATCGGTGAAGGTGGTTTCATGAGTTAAAAATTCTTGAATTTCAGAAACTTAAGTGTTCCATGGGTCACAAATGACTGATTGTCATGACGTTCCCATTGGGGAAGACAGTTTTTTGGAAATATTGAATCATAAGCCACTATTTTTTCTTATGTTCTCTCTCTTTTTAACTACCCTATGCCAAGATGTGTCCAACGAGACTTCTCAAAAAAGCCTTGCATGGAAAAAAGAGGTTTCAAAAAGGGTCATGAGAAAGTGAAATAGCTAATAGTAAAGGTTTAAGCATGTCTTTCGGCTGTATGCCCCTATAATTTCTGCACTATGAGAATGTAAAATGTATTAATTTAAGCTAGACAAGAAAACAAATAGACAAATATGGTTCAAAACATTTTTACATCCTTATTTAACAGTCCAAGAGAGCAATAACTAAAGTATGTGTTGGGTGTGTTGGGTTTTAGCTGTGTAGTCCTTCAGAAATATAAGCTGACAGGGATTCTGCCACCTGTACCAAGCGTCCTCCAGGACAATCTGGAAGCTCTCACTGCAGTCAGCTAAAAGTGTAAGCGCCAGGAAGAAGCCCATGAGACAATCATCCACAACACACCCATCTACATTTCCTTGGCCACCGCTCAGGCTCATGGTCACAATACCTGCAAGAGAAAAATGTGCAATGTCTATACAGGAAGGAAGAAGAGGAAACTAGACTTCGGTAAGTGGGGTCTTAGACAAGAAAAAACATACCATAACTTTGGGTGAATGAACATCAATCTTCATTGTAGCTTCTATCTCTTTGCAAAATAGTGTTGTCTTGATCTTGCTGTTTCTAACTCCTGGTCTCTCTCTTGTTGGCTCAGCAAGGTGGTCAGGGCCACCCTTCCAATGAAGGGTTCTCCCCATTATCTGGGCATGAAGCCCTCGGCTCCTTCCCACCCACTTCTTTCAGCAGCATGAAGTAGACATTAGGAACACAAATGCAACTGTATTTCCCAGGCTGATCTTTCTGTGTGGCCACTTGCTGGTTGTCTAAACTTCAGCAAGAGTTAGACATCTGTCAGAATTTATTTTCTTAGCTCGAGAATGAAGAAAACTCTACTACCTCACTGAGTCATGAAATTTAAGTTGCGTAGAACACACTCTGGATTACAAACCCTTACCCGGATTATTATCATTCTGTAAACTGACCTTCCGTGATTCTAACACATCTCAGCACCACCCTACAGAATATCAAAACCATCAACATCTGCAGTGAGGGAAACAATCACTCATAAAGTACACCTCACATGCAGAAACTATAAGGAAATAATTGGGGTTTCAAGCCATTAAAGTTTCTGTAACTTTTTTCATAGAAATAGATAAGGTACTAAAAGGTTGTGTCTATTTCATTTAACTGATCTGCCTAGTTTCATGCCACCTGTCAGTTTTCATCTCTAAAGCCAGAACACTTCCTATTTCACAATACTGTTATGAGAATCACCTTAAAGCAAGGCTTTACATCGCAGGTTACAGGGGAGAGAAAGATATTTGACTCAACTCCTGCCTCATCACAATTTCCAATGTCGTTGTGCTGGAATACACCACTACAACTCTCTGCTCACTCCCAGCTGGATTCCTAGCAGTCAAGATGGCTTCTTTAATGGATTCTTACCTATAATTATGAGACCCTGTCCAGAGCACTATTCGAGAAACCCGAGGGAAAATCATGCTCTAGACTAACGCCCAGTGCACCTGAACAGCTTGCAAAGAACACTCTACCTTTCACTTTCACACCCCAGCACTTTAAGGCCATGCGTCTAAGAAACCATCCCCAGCTGGAGTGAACACAGTGCAAAGCATCAGGAGCCGAGGGGAAGCAATGAAAACAGGAAAGCCCGGAAAAGATGTGGGTGCACAACACAGTGGATATCGGATGGCCATGCAGTGCCCCAAGGAGTACACCAGGGCGGCAGCCTGAGAGCTGTCCAGGAGTAACTGCACAGCCTCCAGGGCCGCAGGCTGTTTGTGCAATTTGGAATCCGGATGCTGAAGCTCCTTTTACTACCTGTATTTGCAAACCTAACATTAAGTGCAGGCAGGCGCTCCTCCAAGTATCTTCATGACAGTGACTCCCTAGGAGTTCTCTTGATTTGTTTTCATTTACAAGGTGTGCATAAAGTAGAGAAGTGAAGAAAATAAAACATAAGGGAGGAAGTACAGGCCAGGTTTGGTAACTCTGGGAGGCTGAGGCAGGAGGATGGCGAGTTTGAGCCCCACCTGGGTAATTTGGCATGACCTTGTCTAAAAATTTAAAAAGTTGTATGTGTAAAACAGTCAGCACTATTCATGACACGCAGCATATGTGGGAGCAGTATTTGTTATCCTGACTGGCAAAGTCATCTTTATATCATTACTGAAGTTGATTTTCTTTTCTATTATTGAGAAGAAACCAAAGATAATTCTTCAACTGAGGAATTATTACTCTTAAAACTACTGTAAAAAAAAAAAACTGTCAGTGCTAGACAAAGAAAACCCCAGGTCTAGCAGGAAATAGGTTAAGAGAGATGAAGTTTCTCTGCATAAGCACTTTTCTCTCTTTGGGGGTGGACACTAAATGATTTGTGTGTGTTCCTATTTATCTTTGCAGTGCCCAGATTAAAATTCTTCGGAGGAACCATCGAAGCCCAATCATTCAAGGAGCTGAAAAGATGACACCTTGAAGAGCTCCTCCATGCTAATTCATCAAAGTTAGCAAGCATCCACAGTGAGCCCTTGCTCAGATGTATTCCCTCACAGTACCACGTGCTACAAAGCTTTGCAGTGTGGTGTCCCAGTGAATGGACACCTAAGAGATTACAGGATGAACAACCAGGAGGAAAACCCAAGATGAGCCACCATGTAGCTCTCTAGAAAGAAAAACAGCAAAAATCCAAGCTCTTGGGAACAAAATCACTTATCTTTCTCTCTTCACTCCAGAGCAGCTCGATAGGATCTCCTTCCTCAAATGGCTGAAGATTTGCACAGAATCTACAGTTAATCTTCCTTTACCACTTTGCAAGGTACTGTCTTCTTCCTTACCCCACAGAGCGCCCCGTGGCGGCAAGAAGTGACCACGTGACAAGGGCTGACCCTGAGCCGCGGAGGTTCGCTCTTTACCAGTGAAATGTGAGTCTGAAACTCAGGAATGGTAACATCTTCCTTATGCCTTGAACCCCCCAAGTCTTTATTCCATTTTTTGCATTTTAAAACTTTAAAATTAGTTATTAAAAAGATTAATTACAGTGGATCAGCAGTAAATAAATGTTCTCATATGGAGCCCCAGCATTTAAAAATCAGGGCCACCTATTTATTAAGTCAATTAAATAGCACCTACTTAACAGTGCTCGAGTACATTCTGTAAAAAGATATTAGGTTAGGGGCAAATATGAAATATGAGACTCGGTCTTTGCTCAGAGGGATGAAAATATAATTTAAGGAGATAAATATAAGCCTGATAGCATGTAAAATAATACTGCATGGATATTAGTTATAACTTTATCCAGCTTTTTCCAAGATGTAAACTGTTTTAATTTTGCCTTAATTTAGTAATAATTGCCGTATATATATAAATTGGAGGAACAAAGGCAGGAAGAAGTTTCATGAAGACATAAACATTCCCCTCTTACAGAGCCACAGGCCCAGGTGCCTGTCCGAAGTGTAAGAGCTACAGGAAGTGAAACTCCATCTCAGTGAGGTGAAGCAGTCTTCCCAGACATCTCATCATGGAGCCCACTTGTTCACAGCCTTGCTCGGGGCTGGTATCCTCCAGAGTTATTTCACTGGGAAGAGCCGAGTTACACAGCCGCTGGCTCCACGGCCACAACTCCAGATCTTGGATAGAGTCTGAGGACTTGCACCTTTTATCAACACTGAGCAGACGTGCTGTCTGACGCTCAAGTACTGCCTCTACCCTAGGACTATATCTTCTTCAAAGGCCCCTGATTCTTTTACAGTAGTTATGAATACATGTAAATATTCTTAACGTTTCGTTCACAAAGTTAAATTCATTTAATTGGTGTACCAGAAAGAAAGCCCGTTTTTAGAGGGAAAGAAAGAGTAAAGGAAGAGGGTGTTTTTAGAAAGCTTGTTGTGAGCATCATTCTGATCCTGTGTCACGGTACTAAGCTGTGTGACTGTGAGCAGGGAAGGGAGGGTTTTTCAAATCGAAGGGGAAATGTGCACAAAACCGAATGAGAAATATTGTGCAACACACAAGGAACAAGCTAGCGTGCTTGTGGGGTATAAGGAAACAGACTGTGTCTAAGTTAGGATAATTCCTGGTTAAAGCAACAGAGCACATAGAGCAGATTTGTTTGAGCAGTAAAGGAGATGTACTTGTTTGTATCTAAATACCAACTTCTTTCTCGTATTAAAATATCTAGAGGGGCCGGAGAGTTAGCTCAGTGGTTCCGGCGCCTGCCTCGCAAGCACAAGGACCTGAGTTCGATCCCCGGTAGCCACATACAACGCTGGGTGTGGAGACACGCCCACCAACAATCAACACCGCATACCACAGTGCCGGGCGTGGTGGCTCACGCCTGTCATCCCAGCACTCGGGAGGTAGAGACAGGAGGATTGCTGAGTTCACGGCGGCTTGCCTGGGCTCCATAGTGAGCTCAGGGCCGGCCTGAACTACAAAGTGAGACCCTGTCTCCAAAAAGAAAGAAAAAAAAAAAAAATATATATATATATATATATATATAGAGAGAGAGAGAGAGAGAGAGAGGCTCAGCAGACTCTTGGTTAGACCTTGCTAATAGCTGCAGGTCCTCCGGGACATAAGCTCATGGAAGAAGTGAGGCTTTCTATTTCGATGTGTTCTCTTGGTATCTGGCACGCTGCCTGCCTTAGGGCCAGTCCTCAATAAATGCACGGAACAAGAGATAAGTAGGCATCCTCAGGGTCACCATCCTCAGGGTCACCTCTTTCCTCTGGGTTTCCACTTCATTACCGGAAGTCTGACTTGCCCATAGTGGCTGCTCTCAAGTTCCATTAGCCAGCTGGTTCCTTTGTCACACCTGTGAAAGCCCAGACACTGCTTCTCTAAACTAATTTCCTTTTCCTTCTGGATACAGAGAACTGGCTATGGCCACTCCTCTCTTCACAGCTGGCGGTGGCCACTGAGTTCCAGCCCAAGGACTGTGCGTAGTAAAGCTCCCCTACACACCTGGTGCAGAAGCTTTCAGAGAAGCGTCCTCTCGTATCTTTTTTCCTAATTCCCACTCGAAGCCCATGAGCCCAGCAACTCCAGCAGCCACACAGTACTGAAACTGTCAGTGGTGTCAGGTCCACGTCACTCCACATACTTAGTTTTGCTGTCATTGATACAGCAGCTTATTTTATCAAATAAAAGACTGAAGAGCAATAAGGAAAAACAAACCCTTTTCTTCTAAGTTTCCCATCTCTTCACTGAGATTCACTCTACTTGAACTGGGTTGGTTCCTGTGACGAGCGTCTCCTCCCCTGTATTTGTCAGAGGCAGTGGAGGGAGTTGATCATCCCACCCCCAGCACACACACTCCTCATCCCGAGGAGGCACTTGGCAGTCTTCTCTAGTTAAGCCAGCATCAGATGATCCAAACCTGGAGTGAGGCTCAGGCTCAGCCTCTCTAGAGCCACTTAAGCATTCAAGTAGAAATCAGGCTTTTTCGACAAGAAGGGATTAGATCTTAAAACAGCAACTGCAAATGTCCCCCGCGGTTGGCACCTTCTGTGACTTGTTACAAAGGAAGAGCCTTTCATTAAGGAATGTGGATGTTATTTGATAGGCAAGAGGAGGTCAGTAGTGTATTTTAAACAAGATGTTGTAACACTGTCAGATTTTTCCAACTGCAAAAATGTATTAACATAGAGAAAATTATGGAGAATAATAAAGTTATAGCCACTCACTGCCCTACCTCATCACATGTTCTGCTTTGCCATGCTGATTCAGACTTTTTAAAGTAAGAAAAAACCACAGATATGCCTAAAATATCCTGTATTCCCCACTCTGAACATATCCCTCCATTCTCAAATTAATCCACTTTCTGCCTCTGACACTTAAAATTCTCACGCACTCCTTGATGCCTCTGCTGAGTGTTTGTCGATAATACATAAACAATTCAGGTGTCTGAACTTTAAGTGATATCAAATGATTAAGATATTTTCTACATCTCATTATTTTAAACTCAGTTTTTAACTTTGTAACAAGTCACATCTTTAGAAGAATCCTTTTGGCCGACTTCTCGGTAGAGCAGCTGATAAAAGTCCCCGTTGAACATAGCACCTTTGAGAAATATGGGAGAAAAGAAAGCAGCATGCCTTTGGCATTTAGATTTTTAGGTCTGGAAACAAAGATGGGGTCAAAACAGGAAGTAGAGATTGTTGTGTCCTCGATCCAAGTGAAATGTGAAGAGGTCACTCAGGGAAAACATTGAAAATAAGAAGGGAAATCTGATAAGCAGGCGTCCCTTGAAACACCCGTGGAAAGGTTATAGAAGGAAGAGAAGACCATGGAGCACACAGAGTAAAGAAGAAAGGAGCCTGTGCATGTGGGGTGGTGGCTGTCAGAAGAAAAGTTTCGAAGAAATAGTGGTAAATTCCATTAAATGCAGCTAGGAAACAAAGAAGGTAAACACTGAAAATGAAAGACTGTTGTGGACAGGTGTGGACATCGAACCCATATTAAAGTTGTGTTCAGTGGGATGGTTAGGGTCCAACTCATGCTAGGTGAGTTAAGAAGTAAAAAGGAGGAATGAAGGCCGACAACTATTGTATCAAGCTGAGTCGCTGGAGGTAGTAAGGTAAAATTTGGAGGCAAGATATTTATGGGAAACCAAAGTTATGAAATGGAATGCAATCAAACCAGAAAATGTGACTTTGTCTCTTTTTGAGACAAGTCTTGCTTTCTCGCTCAGGCTGACCTTGAACTCATGGTGATCCTCCCCCCTGGGCTTCCTCACTGCTGGGGTCACAGCTTGCATCCCCACACCCAGCTCAAAGCCAGGAAATCGGACTTCAGAACCTGTGAATTTGAACAGAGTTACGGTGCCTCTCTAGAGAAGGAAGCGCAGCACAGAGGAGAGCAAAGCACGCGGAAGGAAGCGCCTCGACCCTCCCCCACCTCACCTTCGGCCTCTTTATTTTGCTCATTGTGACGGGGATGAATTTGGAACCTACAAAATAAACAGGCCCGGACTGCCACCCGTGGTTCTGGAGTCCGGACCCCTGCAGGACCCGGGTGCGAGCCGACGATCTCCCCTGCCCGCCGCTGGGAAGGCAGCTCGGCTCGAGCTCACTGAGCGCGCTTCCCTGAGGGCCTGTGTGGAGGAGCCGCGGAGGCACCACCCGAAGGCCTTCGGCACAGTTACTGGCACACAGGAGGACGCGTGTCCCTGCCCAGCAGGCAGGAGAGGGACAAACAGGGCCGCCTGGAGGCTCCCTGTCCTCGCTGAGGACGGTAGGAACGAGGCTGGGAGCCATGGTGAAGACCGGAGGCGGATGTCTGCGGGCTAAAGGCAACTTGAGCCAACTTTCAACCAACCTCCTGAGGGGTAAGAAGTGAAAGCTGATTAACTATCAAGGAACAGCTGGCGGGTGTTACCAGCCCTGGGAGGAAGCCCCGCCCAGCGGCATTGACAGCATCTGTGGCTCTAGGGCTCGCCACAGTCCCCCAGGCGGCTCCCCACTGAGCTCGCAGCCTACTGGGGGAGGGGGAGGGGAGGGG
>PVIC010004599.1:0-40592 GCA_004025085.1 Thryonomys swinderianus
AATTTCCAATTTTTCCCTTCTGTCTGGTCTCATTTGCTAAGATTCTGTTCCGGTTACTGGTTCTAAAAGAAAAGGTGATTGGACTTCTCATGTGACCCTGTGGAATTTAGCCAGTTATCTCCCCATGGCTTTCATGAACACTGAGGGCTTTGCAGTCTTGTTATTTTAAAATATTCAGTGTGTACAAAAAAGTGAACATATAAATTGTGCTTCTTAATCCTTTCTGCTTTTCAGGGACCAAGATAGCATTATTTGAAGATGTAGAGAAGAAAATTCTTCCTGTATCTCATTCCCAAATCCCCTGTGGGAACCAGGCATCTAGCCTAGTGGATGTTGGGAAGCACTGACTTATTTATCTTTTTGTGAGGCTTGGATGTGACTTGCTATTGGCAAGTGATGCCTGGTCAGTGCTTGAGGCCACTGAGAATTCTCAGAGATGCAAATGATAAGCCAGAGAACAGCAGCTAAATGGGCAACTGTGTTATTGTGGAGGAGCTAACGGACTCCTCTTTCTAGAAGGTACGGTTTGTTTCACTGTCTTGTATAATCTACAGAGAGTTGCAAGCTATGAGTTTCTGAGAGTTTTATTTCCTCTCAGTGTTGAAAAACTGGGCTAATTTTGATATTTTGAAAAGGAGTTTTAGAATTTTCTTGTAAGTGCCACTTACGTTTTTTTTTTAAAAGCACTTCCCTGTTTATAGAGGAAAACACTCCCTACATAATATGAAGCAGAAAATCTCTCAAATCTGGAAAAAGTTAATTGACTTTAGATTGTCTTATCAAAATATGAACTGATATCACAGGACTCCAGCAGATTTACCCACTACAGATCTTTTACTTTAATTTATAGGTTACTTCACGGAATTGCCAACCACATTACAGTCCCGTGTGTAGTGGAAAAGTACTATCATCTAACTCTTGAGCAGATGTGCTACAAGAGTCTTTTCATTTCTTTTCTTAAACCCAAAGAATAATGACACTGCAATATCATGTGGTGAAAAGAGCAATAATTTGATAAACATTGTCTTTCCATTAGATTAGAGCAATTAATCTGATTCTAATTTGGCTGAAACATTATCATACTGGAGTCCCCAGAGCCCTGTGAATAATCTCTAAACACATTGGCACACTCAGTAGACAAACATTATCCTTACTCTCACTGTTCTTCCATATGGTCTCCTCCCATGGTGATGGAGGGCACCCTGCTGTTTCAATCAAATAAATGTCAATTATCTGAGATAGATTTTTAGTTCTCCAGTCCGGAATTGCGGTGCAGCCAGAGTAACTATGTGAAATGGTTTGCAACCCTTTTCTGCCCATGCTACTTGTATTTTGTAAGGAATTCATACTTTACTACAAGCATTGTAGGAACTCTGTAAATAAAATCAGTGGCTTCTGAGAGAGTGTGTGTGTGTGTGTATGTGTTTGGAGAAAAAGAAGAAAGAGATGGAGAAATACAAGGAGACAGAGAAAGAGCAAACATTTTATTTTTACATATCTTTGCTTATTTTGGAAGGCAGAAAATATTTTTCAATCTGAGGTGTGACACTCCCCCTCTATGATCTGAAATGGGGTTACTGTGCATATTCTTGCTCTGTTTAGGGAATTCTCCCTTTGTAGCTTCCCTCTCTATCCCTGGATGGAAATTTGTATACAAAGTAATCTCAGAAACAAAGACCTCTACTTGACTGGCTGGTTTCTCATGCAGGCTTTTCTATACATGCTTTTTCTGAGTATGGTGGGTTTTGGGTGTAAGAGCTACAGGCTTTTCCTACTGGTCTTTCAGAGGTTGCGGTTGAGATGAGCAACAGTTCTGGAGTCCAGAAAGCAGTGGAGGAAAAGAGGAGGAGAACACATCTTCTCCATGGTGGGGTGGGGATGGGCCCTGAGGAGGTTGGGGAGGTTGCCAGGGCTTTTCTGGTGCCAAAGAGGAGAATCTAGTCTCATAGAAAGAGAGCTCTGGTTATGAAGCTGACATCATTAAACCAAGCGAAAGTAGACAGGATGAAATGGTGTGACACGCTGAGAAGTCTGTCACTTCCGTACTTCTTTGCAGAGCTCTCTATCTTTAGGGTGTCAGTTATCAGGTGTTGGTTTTGTTATCAGACAGGCCGTTGTCTCAAAAGCTTGTAAATTTGCCCAGAGCCCTGAGGGCTTCTGATGACTATATGTCTAGACTAAAGGCACTGGGTCACCCTCCTTGCTACTGCTACTGTGACAAGCTGGAACAAAGAGAAAGAAAGTCCGTGGGGATCTGGACTAATTCACAGTGGCAATCCAGCAAACGTTGTCAGAAAGGATTTCAGTTTCTGCTTTGGCTGTGATCCCGAATGAAGAAGGAAAGCCACTGAATGCTGAGGGTGAAAAATACAGGAACATCAAATTCCTCCTGCTTCTGACATGGTTTAATTGGAGACTGTCAGCCACTGACATCAAATGTCAAGCCCTTAGTCACCTACTGCATTTAGAGGGCAGGAAGTTTCTGGCTGTAGGTTAGGACCCTGGCATACCTGCTCAGCAAGGTGGGAGGTGTGTAGGATGGATATTTTAGAAACAGCTGGAGCATTTGCTCAAAAGAGTGAATAGCTATCAGTCAGATAAAGTTCATGGAAAGGAGATTGAGATGAATTCCGCAGAGGTAATAGGTGCAGTGGAGGGAGGTGGCTTGGGTTCAAACCTGACTTCACCACTTAATGTATGATTGTGGACAAGTTACTTTCCCTGTAGTCTTCTCAGTTTCACAGTGTTTTCAGTGAAGACTAAATAAGATAAGGAATGTACAGCACAGTGCTGGCACCTAGTGCGTTCTCAAATCCTGAACTTGGGTTTTTTATGTATCTTGAAGTTTGCTCTGTCTTAGTCTGCTCAGGCTGCTATATCAAAGTGCTACAGACAGTTTGGTTTAAACAACAGAAATGTATTATTCCACAGTTCTGGAGGCTAGAAGCCTAAGACCAAGGTGTTAGGATTGGTTCCTTCTGAGGGGCTGAAAGAGAAGTCTCTTTTTCAGGTATGTTTCCTTGACTTGTAGATAGCCATCATTTTCCTATGTCTCTTCATATTATCTTTTCTCTTAGAGAGTAAAGGGACCAGAAGACTTGGCTTTGATTTGTAGCTCCATTACTTGGCAGGTTTGTCTTTTAGAGGTTCCCTAAAGAGTGTCCTGAGTGACATGTCCTCTACAGCTGTTTTGAGGCTGAAATGACAAAGTTGTGGGTACTGTATAAATAATATACTCAAGGGTTTGTAATGCCTGTGGAAGAAGTAGGACTATGTTATACATACCAAGCAAAGTGCCTTCCTCAGTCCTGTAATACAGAGCTGCTGGCTTAAATGGACTAAACATACATTCTATGAAGGAAAGAGCTCTAAGTCTGCTAGTTTGCTAGGGCTGCCGTCATGGTCCTGAACAGCAGAATTTTATTTCTTCACATTCTGGAGGCTAGAACTCCAGGATTGAGGTGTTAGCAAGTTTGTATATACTAAGGACCTCTGGACTGCTAGACATTTTTCATGATTTTCTTTCTGTGTCTCTTTTTCCTTTCTCTCTTCCACATCCCCTCCCTCCCTGTGTGTGTGTGTGTCCTTATCTCTTTATATAAGGACACTAGTCATATTGGATCAAATTACAACCTCATTTTAAATTAATTACATCTTTAAAGGCCCTATCTCCAAATATAGATTCGTGTGTCCAGGAATATTTTGGGAAACTTTGCCTAAGTATCTTCCTATCAATTCAAATATTCTTTGAAAATTTTTTATGCTAAAATTTTACATGGATGTTGAGTTGTTCTCTGTGGTATGTCTATGTTTATTTTTATGTAAAATTATCTTAAAATTTCTCACCAGTTAAGTTACTTAAAAGTTTTATTAGGTAATTCTAGCTGCTGTAACAACTAATCCCTCTTCCTCAAATTCAGTGGTTGGACATGAAATTTCCTTTCTCGCTCAAGTATTAATCAAATATAAGCATTTCTGATCACTGACATGCTTTTAGACAGAGGTGATTTAAAAATCCCACATTTGGGCTTTTCTTGTATCTTGAACTTTGCTCTGTCTTGGTCTGCTCAGGCTGCCATATCAAAATGCCACAGACAGGTTGGTTTAAACAACAGAAATGTATTATTCTACAGTTCTGGAGGCTAGAAGCCCAAGATCAAGGTGTCAGGATTGGTTCCTTCTGAGGGGCTGAAAGAGAAGTCTCTTTTCCAGGTCTGTTTCCTTGACTTATAGATAGCCATCTTTTTCCTGTCTTTCCATATTATCTTTTTTTCTACATTTGTCTCTGTCCAAACTTCTCCCTTTCATGATTAAGGGCTCATTCTATTCTAGTATGACTTACCTTAACTAATTATATCTGTAATTCTATTTTCTTATGAGATCATATTATAAAGTACTGTGCTTTTGGACATACACATTTTCAAGTCAGCTCCCAGTGCAGTACTACACTAGGATTATAATAGGAATATGCTTAATTATATCAGATTCAAAGACAAAAAAAGGTAGTAGAAAAAGTATTGAATTAGGTGTCATAACTGTTGTGGTCTAATGAGCATTTATACAAATTAGCTAAGTGACCTTGAAGAAATCTTTTATTATTTTCATCTTTGTTTTGTTTTCTAATGTGTATCCTAGGATTAACATCTCAAAATGTTTTAAATGCTCTCTATTCCTTTGACCCTGTCTTTACATCCTATCTCACCATACATTCATTTTTTCATCCATTTGTCTTCTCATTCAGTCAACAAACATTTATTGAGTACCTATAATGTTCTCAGTACCAAGCTGATTTCTAGGAATACAGTGATGGATGAGACATAGTTCCTTCCCTGAAGGTATTTACTAGTCGAATGGAAAAAAAGTAAAAAGTACATAGACTATCTCTATTCCCTCTTCTACATTATAGTCCTTCAAATATTTGAGGGTACCTACTATTTCCCATCTTTACTTTCTAGCTTATTTCTAGATTAAGTATATCTGATTTCTTTAACTACTCTTCACATAACACAGTCTCTTTCTTTTAAATTAATGTTCTGTGATATTTTCTAGTTGTTTTTAAATAATTCATTAATAATTAGGAGCTATGCAAAGATACTGCTACTTGATTAGGAAGTAGACAACAATCAGACTATGCCCATGCTGGGGCCTCACACTGATTTAATCTGGATGAAGATAAAATGCTACAAATTACACTGGCATTTTATATTACATGTCTCTTTCATTTTCTACCATCACTGAAGCACATTTATTGAGCTCGTGGTTATTGATCACTGTGTGAGACAATTTTCACAGATACCTTTTAGCCGAATACAGAAGTTAGTGACACAATATTTTAAAAAATGGAAACAAGGGCCGGAGGGTTAGCTCAGTGGTTCCGGCGGCTGCCTCGCAAGAGCAAGGACCTGAGTTCGATCTCCGGTAACCACATATAATGCTGGGCGTGGAGACACGCCCACCAACAATCAATACCGCATACCACAATGCCGGACGTGGTGGCTCACGCCTGTAATCCCAGCACTCAGGAGGCAGAGACAGGAGGATTGCTGAGTTCGTGGCGGCTTGCCTGGGCACCATAGTGGGCTCAGGGCCAGCCTGAACTACAAAGCAAGACCCTGTCTCAAAAAGCAAAAAAAAAAAGGAAACAAAGTAACAAAATTATCATATGCAAGGAGACACTTGTTGGACTTTATCTCAGTTATTATAAAAACATTCTGAGATACAGTACTCACTGATTTTGGTTGATGAATCATTCACAGTCACATAGCTGGTAGGAGGAGTGAGGATTTTTTTTTTTTTTATTTTGAAGTGTGGGTTCATAACTCCTATGCTTAAGAATCTCTTTTAGAGCCCTGTGTTTGACTAAAGATCTGAGGATTCTTCATGTGTTTTCAAATTGGGCTTTAAATTGAGCAGCCCACGTATTGGACTTCCTACTGTAGGGGAAGTCAATTGGCAGATTCAGGGGAGAACTCCCGGGGATTATACCTTGATGGAGATAGTTTATCCTCAGTGTAGGCCTCAGCTTTACCTTTTCAAGATCTCACTTTTATTATTTTGTCCAGGGAATAGGCTTTGAGGGGTAGAATCTCTCTAACAAAATACAAAAGAGAATGATTTATAAACCATGGTGCCAATTTACCATGGGAAATAGAACTGATTTTTTCAATCAGGAGCATTGTTTCAACCAGGCAATCCCTTGTTGTGGGGTCAGTCACTTGGAAGAGCAAATAATAATTCAGAAGGTTGCTTGGTGAGCATGGAATTTACAGCAAAAAGATTAGGTAGCGCCCAAGGGAAGTCTCCTTGGGCTAACGTAACTTGGGCTTAATCCTTCTCTGCCCTACGGTTATTTCTGCCTAAATTACTGGAATCCATCTTCTAGAATCACAACATAATTTCCTTTGGTCACTACTACATTTAAAGACACTGACAGGCCAAGCTCCTGATTCTCTTAGGACAATATTTCTCTATTGGAAGTATCTATTACCAAGGATCCCTTGTGATGTTACTTCTTCATGTTGTAACACTCTAAATTATTTTTTATCTTTATTAGTTCACAATGTCACAATGTAGGTTGTCTGCTCCTTAGTAAGACTGAATCTATACCTTATATTTTAGATGGAGGTTTAAGTCAGCCACTTCATATACCTAGGAAGTTTGGGGCATTGGCCTTGGCTAGGAAGATATCCTTATAGTTATTCTATGAAAACTTCAGTAACAACTTGCTAAGTTTTAGATTTAGGACATTAGGCCTAAATTGCCATGCCATTCCCCTGAAATGAACAGTACATTGGAAATGAGTTTGGTCCAGGAATTTGTGTAACTCTAATCTGGATAAGTGATATAGAAGGTAAATTTGTGGGAGGGACACTACTGGAAAATCTTCCTTGGTTTAAAGGGAGAATCATGGAATGAGACCGTGGGTGAACCAGAATGATTAAGCTACTTTTTTTTTTTTTTTTTTGCCAATCTGAGGTCGTACTCTATGACAGAAAGGAGGATATAATGCAATGCTGGGAAGTGAGGCTGTAGTCACTGTGTGTCCAAGCCAAAACCCAGCCCAACTAGACTTTAACTCACAATCAAATGATTTTCCTCTTTGTGGGAGCCAGTTTAAGTCAGTCATTCTCATACAGACAGCTGAAAGCTTACAAATTGAAGGATGACTTTTAAAATCCATTCACATTCATGAACCATCAGAAAAAGTTCTTCAGATAACAGAACCTATCCATTACATAGATTTTTTTTTTGATACTCTCAGTTCAGTGCGAGGGATCTTTTAAACAGCTATTAGATTATAGGGGCCAATTTACCTTTCACAGAATCACTATAGCTATCATTAATCCAGTTATAGCTCACAGAAACATCAGCATAGCCATTTCTCTAAGCTCAATGCAGAACTGGCCTGAATGTATACCTATATATCAGTCCAATGGATCATCCTCACAACAATCCATTTCCTAGCTCTGGAAGTCTGCCCTATATCTCACCCTGGTGCTAAGAACATCTTTGTTCAGCATTGATCCCACAGACATAAGAAGACTTTACTGCCTGCACCTGACTCTCAGTAGACTTACTTTTAGTCACCTAATGTTCAGGATCTGGGCAGAACCATACATATTACCAAGATGCAGTCACCAGCTTGACACATGAATTTGGGTTAATTAGGTTAGTGAAAGACTCTTCTGCCTCTTGTTATCTATAGGGTGTACCTGGGTAAACATCCAGATCTCAGCTGTATTGACCTAGTTACAACCAGCCCTCAGGAACAGATTGAGTTCATAAGTCAAGGTTACACTGTACTGGTAGGTTAAGAGATTCTGCTAGAATATTCCAATGTGTGCTTTCTTCATAAAAACAAGCTTACTATGAAAAAATGTCAGCTGAATTAACTTATCTTTTGGAGCAAGCTTATCTTGCTATGGATCAAATATTTAGCCATTTAACCACTTTGCATATCAATGAATATAGTTCTAAAAATACGCTCATTCATTTAATAAACATTTACTGAACTAATATGTGGAAATAACCCAAGTAATCATAGGAATTATCTAAGAAATCCTTTAGTTATTTAAGAATTCCTCTTCATATTCAATCAGATATAGTCTTCCTTTACATTCCTTCTTCCATTAGCTTAATTCAAATTTCCATTACTTTCTGAAATTCTGCCATTTCTCTGTGGCCAGTTTTACTCTCTGTAAGCCAGTACACTATTAAAATGTATATTTCTGTGCTCAAGGTGCATCTAGCCTCTGGTTAAAAAAAAAAGGTACTGTAATGGACTCTTCAGTGAACAGATCACAATATTATGCCTTTTTCTGGAGATGTATATAGTTAACGAGCCTATCATGCTACCCTGAGATGAATGTGTTCTGTAATTTGTGTGGATTCCTCTGAGGCCTGTCTTTATGCCATTTGTGCAGTAGAAAAGGTTTTTGACTCCTAATGGTTGCAAATGATAAGGTAAGACCTGCCTGAGGCAAAGAAACAGAAAAAGAGACTTGTTGGCTGTTACAAATTCTGTAATAGTTCAGGCATTTTAGGAAGGGATTCAGGAAAGGAAAGCTGTAAAAGGGTGGGTGAATGTTCTCTAAAATTACAAAGGACAGCATAGGTAGTATTTCAACCTTAGAGATCCAACCACCAACCACATGAATGATAAAAACTATACTTAAGAACTACAATGATTTCTAAATGATTTGATGAGAAAGGTGTGCAGTGGCACTTGTGGGGTTCTGAGACTTCATCTATCTCAGAACAATACTTTGCTGATTCCTAAGTGTAATTAAAGTTAAATGCAATTTCCACCGATGTATTCCCTTGATTAAAGAGCTGTTTTGTATTATAAATGCTGTACCTTCATTTTTGAAGAAATGAAAAATTTATTGTTATTTTATATGTTTCACTAAAGTGCATTACATTCTTCGAATTATTTTTAGCAATATATTTAAAAATTTCTTTCTTTAAAATTGAATTCTTTCTTGGTACATTTTATATACAGCTCACAATCACATTCAACATTGGGAATTTGTACCAGTATATGAGACTAGTTAATTCTCATTTTTACCCATATCCCTACCCACCCCACAACTCCTACCCGCTATATATGTTCTGTCTTTTTCTTTCCAAATCATATTTATTCTTTCCCCTCAATACTTACCCCTACCACATTCTCCTTGATTATTTCCCATTTCACAAAATCTATCATACATTCTAGAACTAATTTACATCTACAGGTTCTCATATCAGAGAAAAGATATGGTACTTATATATCTGTGATCTATTTATTTCACATATTAGTGCGTTCTCAATGCGTGTCCATTTGCGCAAAAATGAATGAAATTTGTCATTCTTTATGGTAGAGTAATAGTCCATTTTATTAAAAAACCCATATCTTCTTTATCCAGTCTCTAGTTGATGGGCAACTAGGTTGTGTCCAAGATTGGGCTATCACAAATTGAGCTGCTATGAATATGGGTTCACATATGTCTTTACTCAATCCTTCGAGTATATTCCTAGCAGAGGAATAGCAGGGTCAAGTAGGGCCTCTAATCCTAGTTGTCTGAGGAATCTCCACACTGATCTCCACAATGGTTTAAAATTTCTTGATAATGTTTTGATTCATCATTATGAACATTGAGTATATTATATTATTCTATACTGTGGTTATATCTTTGGTAGTTAAGTAAGCTATGTGGTACTACTTAACCTGTGCATAAATCTTATATGTGAACATAGTTTAGAACATTTTAGATAAACACAGTAAAGGAAGATTCTCCATTATAAATTATTACATGATTTAAAAGCAATCATAATTTTATAATATTAAAATTGAATAAATAGTCCTAATAGTTATTCTACTATATTTAAGAATTTAATCTATAATAAATGTAGGATTTCAAATTGGTAAAAATATATTATCTAAACACAATATTATGAAAGTAATTATTAAGACTAAAAAATAATGTTGAGTCTCTACTTCTGAGTTATCCCAGAAAGGAAATATTTATATAATATTGTGGTGAGCAAGAGTTCTTGAAGATTAGAGCCTTAAAGATTGCTAATTTGTATAGGTAAAAATTTTAAGACTTGAGTATTAAACATATTCCAGTACCATAAAGTAAGAGAATGTTTTCTTAAATACTCAGATGGATCTACTTAAAAATATAGCAAATAAGTAAGTGTATATGGAGAAGCTGGACCCTTGTGCACTATTTTGGGGAAGGTAGAATGGCATATTGTTGAGAACAGTATGAAGTTCCCGTAAAAATATAAAATTAGAAATACCGTATGATCTAGCAGTTCTATTTCATCTCTTTTCTTTTTTTACAGTTTTTTGATACAGGGCCTCATTTTGTAGTTCAGGCTGGTGCTGAACTCAGTATGTACCCAGGCTAGCCTCACATTCTTGGCAATCCTCCTGCCTTTGCCTCCTGAGTGCTGGGATTATAGGCATGAGCCATCAAGCTCAGCAGTGGGGTATGTGATACTTGGAATCAAACTCGGGACCTTGCACTTGCCTGGCAGATGCTAGAACCACTGAGCTAAATTCCTGGCCTCTAGCAGTTCTATTTCTGATTAAAAGCAGACACTTGAAGTGGTATTTGTATGCTCACGTTCATAGTAGAATTGTTTGCACAACACAAATGTCTATCAACAGATGAATATTTATAAATAATGTGACATGTATGTATAGTGGAAGGGGAAGAATGAATAAAATTCAGGCACATACTAAAACATGCACAAGTATTTAGAACACTACGGTAAGTGAAATAAGCCTGTTGTAATAAGGAAAATACCATTTGATTACAGTTACATGAGGTACAGTACAGGTAAATTTATAGAGACAGAATGTGGGATGGTAATTATTTTGAAAACTCTGTGAAATAATTCTGGTTAAGTGGATGTCATATAAATGTGCTCCATGAGCCTCACCAGCTTTGGAAGGATATTGGATTATAGAGATGCTATTCCTTATTTGCCATTAGGAAGAAGGGACTGGTTGAGGCAGAAGTGTGACCTAGAAGGGCGTATCTCTTTTCCTGGCTCCTCCCCTTTTTCTCTGCTTCCTGATTGCCATGATGAGCAATTTTCTTCCGTGAGACCCTTCCACCATACTTTCCTGTCTTGAACCAGCTGACTGCACACTGAAAATGTGAGCCAAAATAGACCATTTCTTCATTAGATTGTGAATATTGGGTATTGTGTTCTTAGTGATGAGAAAATGTAGAGATAGTGGCTTTTAAACTGAATAGAAAGAAAAAACTGCTGTTTACTGTGTTCAGAGGCAAATGCTAAATAGACTTCCTATACAGATGTGCAGATTTGATATACAAAGAATTCTAACAAACTAGTGAGAAAATGATAAAAAACCTTGAATGTTTATAGACAGCAGATATTTAATTATTTCTAATTGGAAGGAATGAAGACCTTTTGGGGATAGCATAAGTAGTTAAGGACTTTTTGAAAAGTAAATAACAGAAGTAGATTCTCAGAGAAACCAAACAATAAGAAATGGGCATAAGTCTGGAAGTAGGCCCAAGGTAGTCCTAGGGATCAAAATCTCAATTTCAGTGCTGTGCCATTAATGTGATTTATCTCTTATTGTTTAATCTTTGTCTCATTTCTTCTCATCAAAGAGATCATTACCTCACTCCTACACTTGATCTTAGCCAAAAGGCCGAGAAGCGATGTACCTCACTCCTTTATATATTTTATCTACATTAAAGCATTTGTTTAGTCCTGATTTGTGTGGACTCATACCTTTGATTTCCTCATTAAATCAATTTGTTCCTCCCTCCTCATGAATTTTATTGAGATTCTTTTTTTTTTTTTTTTTTCTGAGAAAGGGTCTCGCTTTGTAGTTCAGACTGGCCCTGAGCTCACTACGTAGCCCAATCTAACCTGGAACTCCGAGTAATCCTCCTGCCTCTGCCTCTCGAGTGCTGGGATTACAGGTGTAAACTACCATGCCCGGCATTGTGGTGTGTGGTACTGATTGCTGATGGACCTTGTGGTATCTGGTTACCAGAGACTGAACTCAGGACTTTCCGGTTGCGAGGCAGACACTGGAACCACTGAGTTAAATGCCCAGCCCCTCAAAGAATTTTCCCAGTTTCAGCTCTCACTACTGACAGACTTCTTTTTCTCCATTTATCCAAAGCAAATTATTAGATGTAGAATCTGTTGGAAGCTTTTCTTGTTTTCAGTAAAAATCTTGATAGAACTTTCTCTTTTTGGTAGAGGTTTTTGCAACCAGTTCTCTTGAAGCTTAGCTGGCTGTTGCCTGTATTTATGCAACATGATCAGCCCTCTGTCAGTTGTGCCTTGGGAGGTAAATTTCACTGTGACATAAAACAGGATTATCTAGCATAGCCTGTTACTGAAGAGGCTATCTATAATTCATTGTTGTTGTTTTTCCAAACCAGGATCAGATATATTTGTATTTTTTAAAGACTGTTTTTATCATCAATTTTTTTATAATGAATAGATTTTTGAATGTTTCTAGTTGAAGATCTGACAGTTCCTTTCTCAACATGTTTACTTTGAGCAATTTATCCTTGTTCACAAGCAGCTAATCTGTTACCCAAACTTCTGTCTCTAAATCAGAACAGGACAGAGATGTAATGAGATGATATCATCACTTCTGAAAATCACAACCGCAATCTTGATTTATCTTGCTTTTCAAGAGGGAATAGGTCACTGAGCTCTGCTTTGAGGTCATTATTTCTAAAACTAAGTAGAACACATATTATCTTGACTCAGATTTTTTGTATTACTTATGTTTGTTTGGATTCTGAGAAGGTGAGATGGCTAAAGAAGGTGAGATTGAATAAGTTTCTGGTATACCTGAGCAGATATGACAACTTTACTCCCAGTATGTCACACCACTTTATTGTGCTTATATTACTTTTCCTCTCACAATGCCTTTGTTATGTTTTCCTCTCTGTAAAGAAATGTAAGACAAATTCTCCTGTTATCTTTTGTTTAAAGGCGGGGCACTCTTTCAGGGAAACAAAAGTAATATAAAACTATACTGTCAAGTATGATGATCTTTTTATGCAAATAGTACATTGCAGTTTTAACCATCTGTTCTTAATTGAGCTTGCAGGAGATTAGCTTCATCTTCTAAAAGACGTACTGTGAATGCTTAGATACATGCTGGAGAGCTCAAGAAAGTAGGGATAAACATCATGTATGTTAACATAAATTAATCAAAGGAAGACTTTTACTTGGTTTTGTGTATGAAAAATAGAATTGAACTGAAAAGGAGATATTCTTAATTTCAGTAGTGGAAGCAGACTTAAATCATTGTAATTTTGTTTAGGGATCTACATATATTCATATAGGAAGTCCTAATTGTTTCCATGACAGTCGTATATTTTATTTAATTATTGTTTAGTATGAATTTGGCTTTGCTATCTTTCAAGATCCCAGAGATTCTGAAGGAAGGTGATCCCAACAAGGATAAAGCATGTCTTTTATTTATAGTTGGAGAATCCAATACACTTTTAATGCAGAAAATTGCATGTAGTTTGGTAATAAACACCAGGACTTGCAAAGAAAAAGACTCCTTGAAAACACAAAGAATGAGCTTTGAATGTGGATATGTTGCCTAAATTAAGATCAAAGAGTGGGCCGGAGATTTAGCTCAGTGGTGTTGGTGCCTGCCTCGCAAGGGCAAGGTCCTGAATTGGATCTCTGGTAACCACATGCAACAGTGCTGGGCGTGGTGACTCACGCCCACCAGCAATCAATACCACATACCACAGTGCCAGGTGTGGTGGCTCACGCCTGTAATCCCAGCACATGGAAGGCAGAGACAGGAGGATTGCTGAGTTCGAGGCTTGCCTGGGCTACATAGTGAGCTCAGGGCCAGCCTGGACTACAAAGCAAGACCCTGTCTCAAAAAAAAAAAAAATCACAGAGTAACTCTAATTAAGAACATTTATGAAGCATAGAACAACTGCAGAATATGGAAGAGTCTGTGGTACAACTTCCTATTTTAGTACTCTTGATTTATGTTGTAGTCTGATCTATAGATTGACAGAAGTATCAGTTGAACTGTTGAAATGACTGTAAAGAAGCAACATAAATGCACTTCTCTTGAAGTAGAGCATTTTCTGTTGTCTTTTTCTAAAGCAGCAAAACTACATGAAAACCATAGAACTAGAAAGTGTTGAAGATCCAGTGCCCATATTTTAAAAATTAAGAAATGGATGCTAAGAGAGGTTAATTAGTTGTCCTAGATAATCCAGCTAGTGAGTGGTTGATTCAAGATGGGAAAACAAATGAGCAGTATTATTTTGATTTTACTCTGCTATACAGAATTTTGTATCCTGTTGATTGTGAAAACAGCAGTTCATTTTATAGGTTGTAACTAACTCTCTCAACTTGCAATACTATGTTTTAAGAATTGAAATATTTTATCTATTTTCCATTGATTGGCCTTGATTGTTCTTTACACGATAAAGAATCAGTGACATGATTATCTTTCTCTTTGTTTTGCAAAGCAATTAGAAGTTATAAATGGACATATTGCAGGATCACTAGCTTGCTTTGTGCCAGGTGAGAGGAAGACATGTGCTTGTGTATTTGCTGTTTGTTGGTAATGACCCAAGACTGTGAGCTAAAACATCTGGAATATAGTCCCATTCTGTCTTAATTAGCTCCGCTTGTGGGTCTTAATTTCTCATTGGGCCAAAGAAGGTTTCAGTTAAATAACCTCCAAGGCCTCCACAAGATGAATTATGATAATTTTCTGAATCAAGAAACAATTAAAGAAACTTTGGTCTACACTTGTTAACAGGCTGATGAAGGCTAAAAAATTTAAAGCCTATCTATCTTATCACAATTCATTAAACAATTGTGCGACTCTTCATTTCACTGGCTTTTAGGTTTTGTAAAATTATTTAATTTGAAATTTCTGTCACTAAGAACTGGATATTTCTACTTCCAATACAACCTTGCTGAACTCCTACCTCTTATGACAGTGCTGGGATTCCCATGCATGTTTGTTTTCCATGTGTTATCTTCCCTGACTCAGATCTTTTCTATATGGTCTTGGCCTGGCAAAATCTTACTCATTCTTTAAAGTTCAAATCAAATATCATGTCCTCTGAAAGCCCTTCATAACTATCTCAGCTGTCAGCCAAACAATTTATCAACCACATATCCTTATGGGTTTATATCTAAATGTACCTCAAGAGCCTTGTATTCATAAATAGAGCTTGTGGAAGGTAATTGGATTCTGAGGAACTACAGCTTACTTGCTTCTAGAAGCTGGGTCTTGTTTAGAGGTGAGTCATTGTAAGTGTGACCTGGAAGGGTATATCTCCCTCTGTAGCTTACCACTTTGCTCTATCCTTCCCATCCTCTGTGACATGAACAGCTTTTCCTCTACCATGGACTTTTGCCATGTTTTTTCTTCTTTGGAGCTGACCAATTTATGGACTAAAATATGAACCAAACCAGACCTATTCTTTAAAGGAAAGGTGTTGGGTATGGTATCCCAATAAGAAAGTGACTAACACAGATATTAGTACTGAATTCAGGGGACTAGAATGCTGATATGAAGGCAAATGATAAAGAGCAGGTTTAAAAAGAAGAAAGCCATTGGCAGTTGGACTTTAGACCAAGTGTGTCATGCTCTGGAAAAAAGTTTATCTACATTTTGTGTATCTCCTAAGACTTTGTAGGAAATTGAAATTAAGGGCATGGACTAATTAATCTGCCTGAACAAATTTCAAGGCAGATTAATATCAAGGCTGTGGGATGTGGACTGCTTCCCACTTTTAGCAAGATTGACTTTGAGAAGGGAGAGCAAAAAGCACAGTAAAATAATTTTCAGTTTCACCAGAAAAAAGTGTAAAGTTGGAAGAGAAGAGAGCTTGCTTGCTGAAAAAACTAATATTAAAAAGAAGCCAAGTATTTGCATCAGAACAGTTGAATCATTGCAGGAATTAACAAGACCCCATGCTACACATGCTTATTTAGGGACAATTAGCAAAGCATTTCCAAAAGTTAGGCCATCCAAGTCATGAGGAGGCCTCTGGAACCATGATTCAAGGAGGCCCAGCTCAAGCTGATGGTAGACCTTGATGTCATCCATGTGGTCCTGGTTTTATGGACATGCACAATGAAAGAACTGGGCATCATGGAAATTTCCACCTAGATTTTAGAAGAAAGTCTGGGAAGCTAGGCAGCACGCCCTGCAGAGAGTAGCATGTGAGGCTGAAAGTACAGTGGGAATCCCAGAAAGTTGGAGAGGCCAGGAGTGTGGGACATCTGCTAAGGAAAACCACAGGCAGAAAGCAGAATAAGCCTGAGAGAGGTCATATGGGCTGGTACTAGTGAGGGCATACAGTGGGACTGCCCAAACTCACCACTACCCAGCATGTATGCTACATGTGGAGCTACAAAATTTAATGTTTGACCTGCTTGTTTTCAGTACTGGTTTGCTCTTATTACTTTCTATCCCTCATTTCTTCCTTTTGGGACAGAAATGTTTTGCCTGTGCCATTGTTTGTTAGAAAAATTTAAATATCTTTTTTTATTTTTTCAAGAGTTCACAGCTAAAAATTTGCCTTGAGGTTCAGAGGAAACTTTGTTCTTGGACTATTCAGTTCTGCTAAAACTGATAAGACTTTAGCATTCTTAGAGATTAACTAACTGCATTTTGCAAAATAAGATGGACACAGCTTTTTGGACCTTAGAGGCAAAGTGTCATGATGTAGATCTAAAATGTCTTCCCAGCTGGACTTTGTGGCACATGCCTGTTAACCCAGCACTTCAGAGGATGAGGCAGTAGGATTGCCATGAGTTGGAGGGCTTCCTGAACTATAGAGTGAGACCTTCTCTCCATTCCCCTCCTCCTCTAAAACACCAAAAACAAATAACAAAAGATAGCAACAAAAACAACAGCAACAAAAAGCAAAACAAAAAAGACAAACTAAATGAGATTTCTTGCCAGAGCCTCCTGTGCTCCTAGGCAGAACTTGTAGAAGATAATTAGATTGTGGTTGCTGTTGCTGATTTGCTGTTAGTGGGTGGGATCTGTTTAGAGGTAAGTTATTGGGATATAACACAGAGGGTAAATCTCCATGTCTAGGTCATTCCTTCACTTTCTACTTCCTGGTTTCTGGGATATAAGCAACATTTTCCTCTGCCATGCTGTGTATTTTTTGGATCATGGACTGAAATGTGAGCCAAAATAAACCCTTCCTACTTTAAGTTGTGAGTGTTAGGTATTTTGTCACAGAGATGAGAAAGTGTCTAAGATACAACATACTCTAAACAAAGCATCCTGTCAACAGCTGAGGATGGTCACAGTTCCAGAAGACTGCTTATAAAAATAATAAAAATGCAAAGTGATATAAAGGAAAAGTGTTGAGCACTAGTGGAGGATCTACTAGAGAAAGCTGGCTCCATCAGAATTAGTATTTCTTTTCTTTGTGTTCCCATAGTACTTTATTATTATTATTGCATATTTTTAGCAGAGAGTTGATTATATTACACTCTTTTTAGTATTAGTATTACTAGTCTACCTATCTGTCTCTTGCTTTAGACCTGGGTGGCTTATTGTAGTAGTTACTAGTTACATGTGATCATTTAAATTTAAAATAATTAAAAATGAAATTATAATTCAGTTCTTAATTCACACTATCTAAATTTTATATGCTTCTTGAGAATTTATAAAATTTAGATTTAGTGTTAGGGTGCAACTTGTATCCTGAAAAGAGGAAAATTAAAGAGGCATGAGAGTCTGAGCAAGTAATTAAATTATTTTGAACAGACATTTTTGTATAAACATTGTCTGTACTTTCTTCCAATTTGGATGATAGGGAAGGATGTATTAGTTTCTTATAGTTGCTATAACAAATTACAAAAAAAACTTAATGGTTTACAACAACACACATATTATCTTGCTGTTCCAGAAAATCAGAAATGGGTCTCATGGGGTTACAATAAAAGTTTTGGTAGGGCTTTGTTCTTTTCTGGAGCCTCTGTGCAAAATCCATTTCTCCTGTACAGCATCACTGATCTGAATCTCCTGCCTCTCTATTTTGGTTATGAATTACATTGTGATTACATGCAGCCCAACTGGATAATCCAGGATAAACTCCACATCTCAAGGTAGTTGATTAGCAGGTTTAATCCCTGGAACCTCAATTCCCCCTTGCCATGTAATATAATGTATTCACAAATTCCAGGGATTAGGATGTTAATACCTTTGGGGGAAATGATGTCTTGAATCTGTTCACTATTTTTGTACCACACAATCAATAATAATAATAAAAGTTATTGAAAGGATGTTCAGAGTATACACAAGCCTCAATTAGACATTCTTTCAATCATTTTTTATCATTTTATATTGATTTTTTGGTTACTAGGAAAGGAACCTGAAGAGGAGCCTAGATTTATACAAATTTGTGTACATATTTTGTTTCATTTAACTTTAAGAACATTTTTGGTGTGTGCAAAACAAACAGGTTTAAGAATATTGTACTAGAGGGTGAGTGCATGTGAGTCCATATGTATAAGGTTGTGATTAACCCATATAAATATTTTATTGGCTACAAATCTTATATAAAATAATATAAAATGAATATTAGAATTTGTTCTACTTGATCCAGGTTTTAAAATTTTAAATATATTTATGTGGGTCACATTTTGTGAGTCTATGATCTGTATAGTACAAACACCCTATGGGGCATAGGGTAGAACATTTAAAGTTGAGATTATCCTGTAGTAATTATGATACTTAATTGGTCCAAGAAATGTTGAATTGAAATGTCTTTTCCAGCTTTTCTCCTGACCACTCTCCAGGCTAGGTCAGCACTTCTACGACAGCTTCCTGATGGGCCTCACTGTAACAGAAAGTGGTTGTGGTTAAAAGAATGGGTTCAGAATCAAATTTTTAGAGATTAGTCTTATTTTGATCACTTACTAGATAGATGGCTATGTATAAATTACGTCTGTTAGCAGATCTGCAAATTGGGGATAGCTTGATTACACAGAGCTGACAAGAAGTTTATGTTAAATTAAGGACTACATGAACCTGTCATGTTTAAAGAAGAGAAAGGTCAGTGACTATTATATGGTTGGTGAACAGCATAGATTATCTGGAAGGCTGCAAGGAGCAAAGCAATTAGGGCATGGAAAGCCTTAGTAAAGAAGTTGGACATTTTTATTCAAATCAAGATACATAATGTATGGGTAAAAATTCTCAGTGATGAATGTGATCATAATGTATAGCTAAGGGCTGGAGATTTAGCTCAGTGGTTCTGGTACCTGCTTAGTAAGCCCAAGGTCCTGAGTTCGATCCCTGGTAACCACATATAACAGTGCCAGGTGTGGTGGCTCATGGCAGTAAATCCCAGTACTTGGGAGGCAGAGGCAGAAGGATTGCTGAGTTCAAGGCTTGCCTGGGCTACATAATGAGCTCAGGGCCAGTCTGCAATATAAAGCAACACCCTGTTCCAAAAAACAAACAAAACAACAAGAAAAACCCCTATAATATACAGCTAAAATGTACCAATAAACTTAAAGGGCAATAAAAAGAATTTGGATACTTCAAAAGGCAGATTAGAGGTACGGTAAAATTAAAGGAGTGTAATTAAGGTTATTATTGTAGTCAGGGTTTGCAAAGGAATATATTTAATATAGGATACATAATTTATAGTGTTATTTAACAATAATCACCCAAAATCAAAGGCAGAAGAGGGCAAGAGATCCATCTGCACACTAGAGACCCAAGGAATCCAACCCAAGTGCCTGGATTCCACAGCAGTGTCCAGCACCAGTTTATCTGATAGCTTAGAGTCAAAGCAATGTCTCATGCAAGTCTGTCTGGAGGGTTTGCACCAGGAAGGTCCAAAACCAGTGGTAGAAGCTGGAAAGCCTGCTTCAGTGGGGTGAAGGATCTGAGCCACCAGGCTGAGGGATCTGCACTGGAGCCAGGAAGTGATACTCAGGGTGAAGATCAGAGCTCCTCTGACGAGAACAGCAGCCATTCCCAGGGACACCAAGGACTCAGATTTTCTCCAGTGATGAGGGATCATCCAAGTTCCCCTCAGGAAAACCAGCCATGGCAATTTTCTCTGAGAAAGTGAATAGCAAATGATCCCCTCCAGTTCTCTTTTTATACCTTTGGCAACAGTCCTCAAATGGGTCCTCCATGCCCAGACCATGCTGATTCAGTTCAGCTGGGCATTCCAGATTGGCCATTAGTTAACCCATCACAGCTGTGGATATGAAAAAGTTATGTTATGGCTCAGAAATCTAAAACAGTAACATCTCTAAGACTTGGTCATTGTTTTGGATGTTGTGGAGAGGGAAGTAAGGAGAATGAGGGAGAGGCATACGTTTAAGATAGCTTTCATGTGTCTCTCCTGGGGGCCTGAGGATGTTGACCTCATTCATTGAATCATGGAGTATAGGAATACAAATAGGTTCAGGGGAATTTAAGGATCCCAGAAGTTATTCAATTGGAGATGTACGTATGAAGATAGATGTCACCTTTGTATAATGTGTCATTGACAGGGTTGCTGAGAGTTTTGAGATGGAGGAAGGAAAGCATTAAACTCAGTGACAAAGCAGTAGAATAACTTGGCATTTCACAGCTCTTCTTATTGGCCTGGTAAGAACACATAGAAAATGGCTTTAGGAAATCTACCCAAAGGCTCAGAGAAGAGCCAGCATACTTTCAAAAGTTCTGGGAGGAGTAAAGGAAGATTTCTATGTAAACTGAATTCATGAGCTTGTGTGACACATGATTCGAGATCCATATTCTGTTTATATTGTGCAGAAACCCTAATCCAGTGAAGATTTAAAGATGACCATAGGAAACCCTGAGACTGAGCAGAAGCAGGTGTAAACTGTGCTAAAAGGACACTTAATTCCTTTTTAAAAAATTGAATTCTTTATTGGTACATTTTGTATGCATCTCACAATCACACACAATATTGGAGAATTTGTACCAGTATATGACACAAGTTAATTCTCATTTTTACCCATATCCCTACCCACCCACACCTCCCCACCCCCTATATACATGCTCTTTTATTTTCTTTCAAAATCATATTTATTCCTTCCCCTCATTATGTCCCCACACCAAATTTCCTTTGGAACTTTCCCATTCTACAAAAAGTGCCATACTTTCTAGAGCTCATTTACATCTACAGGTGTTCATATCAAAGAAAAGATCCGGTATTTGCATATCTGTGATCTGTTTATTTCATGCAACAAGAAAAGAAATTAACAAGTCAAGAACATAAGTAATGTTAAAATAATTATAAAATAAATATTCTTGAACAAAATATTTAAAAAAACTAAAGGTATAAAGAAATAGAGTTCTTTGAGAAAAAAAATTAGCAAGTTGAAAAGTGTTTAGAGATTACAAAAAGCCATTACTCTAGAATTAAGAGGGAAAGTCAAGCATTAGATTAAGAACACACTTAAGAGAAAATTAGTGGTCTCAAAGGTAGCCTGAGGAACCTGCTCAGGATGCAGCAGAGATTAAAAAATGAAAAATTAAAAAGAAGTACAGTATAATGCATTAGGATAGTTTAAATAGAATAAGATTAACACACATCTAATAGGAATTTTCTTTTTTTTCTCTCTAGAATCTATATCTGTAGTTAAATAGGTTAACATTTTAATTTATTTCCACACAGAGAAAATAGAAAGAGGCAAGTGGTAATAATTGTAGTAGAATAGAGAATAGATAAGATTTTTTTCAGAATTGAAGATATTCCAACCAATCGAGTTAATAGTAAAGATTATAGGGATTATTTAATTTAATGAAATCTAATATAACTTACCATAAATATGCCCATCACAGAAGATACACTAGGACAAATAGGCATTCATATTAATGGCATTAAAAAACTGAATAGGAAAAAATTTCTGTACAAAAGGGATGTCTATCTAAAACTATATAAATCTTATAGGAAATGATGATACAATAGATGTATTTTCTAAAAATCAGGAACAATTTAAAAATGTCTACTATTACCACTTCTATTCAGTATTATTCTATTCTATTCTATTATTTTTTTAAAAGTTGAATTCTTTATTGGTACATTTTATATACATCTCACAATCACAGATAACACTGGGGAATTTGTACCGTTATATGACACAAGTTAATTCTCGTTTTTACCCACCTCCCTACCCATCTATTATTCTTATTGTCTTATTGAGCTGTAGGCAGCTCAATAAGACACAGAAAAGAGACAAGGCAATGAAGGTAAGAAACCACATTGTTACTATCACAAATGATAAGATTGTATATGAAATTCAACAGAATCTACTTTAAACTAGTAGAAGTTACTGAAATATGTAAGAATGATATACAAAAATTAATTGTACTTGCATATATCAGATAACACTGATTTTATATATATATATTTATATTGGGGATTGAACTCACTGTCTCCCACATGCTAGCCCTGTACTGCTGAGACATATCTCCAGGCCTTTTTATTTTGTTTGAGGCAGTGTCTTACTAAATTGCTCAGAGTTCAAAGTTATCATCTTTCAGCCTCAGCCTCCTTAATAGGTAGGATTACTAGTGTATGTCACCATGTCTGGATTAAAACTATAATTTTTTTTTTTTGAGACAGGGTCTCACTTTGTAGCTCAGGCTGGCCCTCAGCTCCCTGTGTGGCAAGCCTGGAACTCAGCAATCCTTCTCCCTCTGCCTTGCAAGTGCTGGGATTACAGGCATGAGCTACCACGCCCAGCATTGTGGGGTGTGATACTGATTGCTGGTGGGCATGAATCACCACGCCCAGCATTGTATGTGGTTACCAGGATTGAATTCAGGACCTTGCTCTTGTGAGACAGGGGCTGGAACCACTGAGCTAAATCTACAAACCCTAAAAGTATAATTTTAAGACATTCTTCATAGCTACACAACTATACAGTATCTGAAATTAAATTTAACATAGCATGTGGCCTTTGGGAAATATTAGTACAATTTTGTTGAGGAATATGAAGACCTAAACAGATGAAGAGTTGTGCTATATATTTTTATGAGAATGTCCAGTATTTTAAAATTTTGTTTCTTTCAAAATAATCTCTATCAAAGCCAGATTAATATAATCCTTATATTTTCTATGACTTGATGAGCTGTTTCTATAATCAGTACAAATAGATAAAATGCCAAAACAGTAAAAGGAAAAAAACTGAAGAAGATTAAAGAGAATGAGTTACTCTTTTTCCTAACAGTTATTATAAAAGTAAAATGTGTTGCTCTGGCAGGAGGATGAACACTATAACACAGCAGGGAGGTCAGCAGTCACATGTGTGTATGAGAAATTAACATGAGAGAAGTGGTTTTCATGCCATTATAGAAAGTAAAAGATGGTGAGACAACCATGTAATTCTATGGGAAAATAAAGTTTTAAATCTACTTCATGCCATACACAAAAATGAGGCCTAGTAGATTAAAATGTAAAGATGAATTAAAAAGTGAAAGAATAAAATGGCTTTATGATATTCATGGTGGGGAAGAGTTCTTATGCAAGACTCAGAATTAATTAAGAAAAAAAATCTTCAAGACCAATGTAAAATCATACTGCTAATTGGCAAGATGAAATTTAAAACAATAAATACCATTTCAAAATCAGCAAAACTTAAAAGTTCTGATAATACTCAGTGTTGGCAATAATATAGGAGCATAGAACTTTCAAAAACTGCTGATTTTAGGTGTGTTGCTATATTCATTTTGGAAGTTATTGAACAATGCTTTCAGAGGTATTTATGTCCTATAAAGCAGGCAATTTAAAGCTATTTAGTCTGATTGAACATCACAATATATAGGCATTTTAAAAAATTTAAGACACGTGTGATTTCACATGCATATAATGCTAGCAGTCCAGGAAGCTAATGCAGGTGGATTGCGAATTTCAGCCAAGCCTAGGCTACTTAGTGACTTAGCAAGAACCTGTCTCAAAATGCAAAATAAAAAAAGGGGGGGGGGATATAGCTCAAGACAGATGCCCCTGGGCCCTGGTTCAGTTTCCAGTTCTTCCTTTCCAAAACGCTAGCAGCACTGTTGTGTTAGAGACAATTAGAAGCAACAGAATTTTCCAAGAAGAAGCAAATGGAAAAATGAAACAATTTGATAGACTTACTGAACACTAATAATCACAAGTAAACTAGGTCTGTATCAAAATAGATATATGATGAAATACAATGTTGAGTGGAAAGAACATAGGTTGTCAAAGGATATGATAGGCAACCTTACAATAAATTACGAAAATATATTAATATAATAGTATTTATGCATGATATATCTGTATGTAGCTAAAAATGAAAAATAAATATAGAAAGAGTAGTAGCATTTGTGGTGATTTTTCTAGGGAGTGAAAGAATGGTACTTTTGACAGTTTATTGTATATACTACATTTTGTTTTGTAAATATTTGGGGTGAATTATCAGTTATAGGTATTGGTTAAATTGGGTGAAAAACTGATTTGAAGCTTGATATCCTATTAACTATACTTTGCATTATTTACTCGAAGTCATTAAAAGTTAAAATATTTACTTGAATGAAGGAAATATAAGAAATATTAAAGGTCTTTTACTAACTCCCTGTTGTGATGTGTAATACAGATTTGTGACTGTGACAATGATATTAGGTCAAGTCTTTGGTCCAAAAGCCAGAGAAGGTAACTGGCTAAGAAAGAAGGAATTCTTAATGAATTATTAGTTTTATCAGATTGTTCTCTAACTGGTCACGGATGACAGAATTTATAAACAAATAAAAAGCATTGCCTACTCATGAGGTGGGACATAACCATGTGATGATGGTAAAGAATAATTGTATTGTTTGGGAGCCCAAAGCTACAAGATTCTATTAATATTGCTAATCAATTTGAAACAAAAAGTTATATATCATAAAACAATTGGATTACTAGTATCTTGGTATTAAATTTAGCAGCATTAATTTTTTTTCTTGGTACTGGGGATTGAACTCAGGAACAGCATTCATTTCTCAAATGTGATTTATTGAGAAAAGTATTAAACTACCATTCATTTTAGTTTAATTTTTTATAAAATGTTTATTTTTAAAATTGATTTTATTGGTACATTTTATACATACATATGTATGTTTGTATATTTATGTGTATATGTGCGCACACACGCATGCACACACATGTGTGTGTGTGTCAGTGAAGGGAAGATTTGGAAAGAGTAAGACTTTGATTCTCCTACTCAGAAACTGGCCTGATATTTTCACACCCTTACCATTCAAGTTACAAATCTGTCTGTCTGTCTGTCTATCATCTATCATCTATCTGTCTGTCTCTCATCTATCTATCTATCTATCTATCTATCTATCTATCATCTATCTATCTATCTATCTATCTATCTATCTATCTATCTATCTATCTATCTATCTATCTGGTGATCATATTCAACATTGAAGGTTTGTACCTGTACATGACACATCTTGATTCCCCTTTTTTCCCATTCCTCTGCCATCTCTACAACTCCCCACTCCCTATATACACGCACTTTGTTTCCTTTTTTTTTTACTGTTTCTTTTCTTTTTTTAAATTGAATTCTTTATTGGTACGATTTATATACATCTCACAATCACATATAACATTGGGGAATTTGTACCAGTATATGACACAAGTTAATTCTCATTTTTACCCATATCTGTACCCACCCACACCTCCCCACCCCCTTTATACATACTCTTATTTTCTTTCTGAATCATATTTATTCTTTCCCCTCATTACATTCCCATACCAAATTTCCTATGAATATTTCCCACTCTATAAAAGCTGTCATACTTTCTAGAGCTCATTTGCATCTACAGGTGTTCATGTCAAAGAGAAGATCTGGTATTTGCCTATCTGTGATCTATTTATTTCACTTATTAGTATATCCTCCAGGTGTCTCCGTGTCTCTTTTTTTAAAAAAAATTGAATTCTTTATTGGTACATTTTATTTACAGCTCACAATCACACTCAACATTGGGGAATTTGTACCAGTATATGACATGAGTTAAATCTTATTTTTACCCAT
Source organism: Thryonomys swinderianus (assembly GCA_004025085.1). NCBI lineage: Eukaryota > Metazoa > Chordata > Mammalia > Rodentia > Thryonomyidae > Thryonomys > Thryonomys swinderianus. Next base: position 26,050 of record PVIC010004599.1, read on the forward strand.
ATCCCTGTCCACACTGTAACCCCCATCCCCTATATACATGTGCTTTCTTTTTTTTTGAATCATATTTATTCTTTCCCCTCATTACTTTCCTCTACCACTTTCCCTTTGAATATTTCCTCTTTCACAATATCTATCATACAGTCTAGAACTCATTTACATCTACAGTTTCTCATACAGAGAAAAGATACGGTATTTACATATCTGTGACCTATTTATTTTATTTATTAGTGTGTCCTCAAGGTATGTCCATTTGCATATAAATGACTCAAACTTGTTCTTTATGGTAGACTAATACTCCATTTTATAAAAAAACCATCTCATCCAGTCTCTTTTTTTAACCATTAAATTTTTTTCTTTCCCTTCTTTACTTACCCCTATCCCCTTTTTCCATTTGAACATTTTCTTCCTATTTCACAATACCTATCATACATTTTAGAACTCATTTACACCTTCAGTTTCTCATACCAGAGAAATGATACAGTATTCACACATCTGTATCCTATTTTAATATAATGTTTCTGGAATTGAAAAGAAGGTGGGTTGAACAGATTTTGAGAGTTTTGCAAAAAGAGAAAAACTCCTTTTTTACTTTTATAGACGCTCAGAGTTCAGAAATTCCATTTCACTTACAAGCATTAGTTTTTAGATCCTCGTGGAAGGAGAGTTTCTTAAAGTTTTATTTATTTATGTTGTCTAATAGTGTTTAGGGCATTAAAGGACTTTTAAGTTAGCTTTTCATTGCAATGACAAAAGACTCTAGATAGTCAACTTTAAAAAAAGGTTGAGGAGCTTCACACTTTCAGAGGTTTAGTCTTGTTGATTTGTCTTTGTGGTGCAAGGAAGCACAGTACATAATGGTGGAAACCTGACAGAGGGGCCTATTTACCTGAAGCTGACTGGGAAAGGAAAGATAGATAAAGAGTATGGGCTGGTGGGTGTCCCAATATCCTCTTCAACAACATGACCAATGATCTAACTGCCTTCCATAATCTCTACATCTTAAAGGTACTAAGTGCGACTTCCAATAGCACTGCAGACTGATCCTATGGATTTTTGGGGGACACTTATCTTAATCATAAGTACCTAGGAGAAAAATAACATAGGAAGGTTAAGATTTAGAATGGAAAACCCGTCAAAGCCACAGAGCCAATATTGTGGTCCTGAGCACATGATTAGAACTAGTTCTAGGAGTAGCAGGGCAATTCCCATGGATCAGAACTGGAAGGGCCATGATCAGCTCTTCTGCTTAAATGTTTTAAAGAGGAAATTCTATTGTATTCAGATTTCATGTTAAGATATTCATATTTATATACACACATATGCACATATGTGTGTTAATGCAGATAAGTACATGTTAAATATGTGTTAGTTTTTTCTTTTCTTTTTTATATGTGTTAGTTTGAATAGCTACTAAGATTCAAATCATACTTTGATAAGAATATCAGTGATGATTTCAATTTTTTGAGAAGTAATAGCAAATATCTAATTTGATCCCATTTGTCTTTGCTATCTAGCTAACTTCTGAAGGTGCAGATAAAGTATTGTCTATGAAGGGAGGGTTTGGAAAGAGTAAGACTCAGAACCTGGTATTTTCACACTCTTACCATTCAAGTTAAAATCTGAAAGTTTAGTTGGACATTTGTGGCTTTGCAGAGCCCCGGGGAGCTAAGGGGTTAAATGGCCTTCTTCAATGATTCGGACCCTTTTGAAAGTATTAACTATGAATAACTTCTAATGTAAAAAGTAACATCTTTAAGCAAAGTTGGGTGTGTTTTTTTTAAGAATGTGTAAACCCTTCTAGTTCTCTTATCCTTATTACCCCAAAGGAGCAATGAAAAGAAAGATATCAGAGGCTAGAGAGATCTTTCCCTTTTCCAAGCCAGCATTATGGTTCTTCATCATTTGATGGAGGCTGGTTCCAGGAGTTGCCCAGCAGTTCTAGTATTTTAGAACCAGAATTATCATCGCTGCTGAAAATGTTTAGAGAAGGAAATTCTTTTGTATTTAGACTTCATGAAAAGGTAATTCACAATTGGGGAGGGAGAACTCTAAACATACCTAACTGCATTAAACCATAGAATTATGAAATCTTATGCTATTAAGGCCAAAGAAAACCTTAAAAGTTTCTAGTTTAACCTTTTCATTTTTCTTCCTTCACAGGGATATTTAAAACTGTTTTTAAAAGCAGAATTGGCTCAATTCTTTTCTAATTTATCTTGACAGTCATAACAGTCAAACCAATTGTGTGTAGAAAGAGTCATAGAGATAATTTCAAGTGAGATATTAACCTCTTGATACATTATTTTAAATACTAGTTATAAAAAGCCAAAGTTTAGAAGCCTAGCTTATGTCTTATGTCATCCTGCTCATTTTAAATGCACTATAGTTGAAATTTAAATGCCAAATTGTCTAGGTATCACATATGCCAAATATGTCTTAAATAGACGAGAACTATGCTATTTATAACCTACAGAAAACCATGAAAAATTTCATTTTCTTAAGCCAAAGTGTGGAAGCTAGGATGAAAGAGGGTGTTTTATTTGATTTATAAGCTCTAAATATTGAAAATAAGGCATCTCCAACCAATACCTCCCTTCCAACTTTTGATGACTATTTATCTAACTGCATGAACTATCTCATTATGGTTAGACTCCTTTTTCAAAGTACTCTAAAAAGTTGTTGTCCAGGTATGTGGGAGTAATTCACCAGAAGAGGAAATTTACTAGGATAAATTTTTAAATGTCCATACAGTTTTTCTAGAAAAAAATAGGAGAGAAACCTCTGGAGGGTTAATATGTGAGGCAACATAAGGCTTGTGGGAAACAGAGAAATACTTCGAGGCTTCTAGGCCATGTCTGCACTTGGTTGTGGCACAGAGCAGAACAGAATTGAATGTGCGAGGATATTAGAGGAAATTCCTGTGAGAGGAAATAAAGAGGGGCTGGTGTCCCTGATAGAATAATCAGACCATGAGGCAAGTCTGAGCTAGTCAGATGGACAGCTCGCGTGGAGGCCCCTGCTGAGAGGTCTCAGGAATGTTGGACCAGGCCTTTCTTTGAGGAGTTGTTGAGGCCAACCTGAACAACACAAGAGTCTCGAATCTCCCAGAAACAGGAACCCATCTGCCTCAGTACGCAGTTCATGGCAAGCAGCCCGCTGTGGCATACAGAGCCTAAGGGCAAAGGCTGAGAAAGATTTCTTAGAGCAGCAGCTGGGGCTCTGGATCAGTTTCACTCCCTGTAATAGGATGTTTGCAATGTGCATCTAAGGGGTGGTATTTTAGCCATGGGCAAAATTAGGAAATAGGAAGCACCATCTGCATTCTTCTTGCCTTTGTTTCTCCATGGCCTCCTTTGGTGGTTATTGTCCCATAGACTCCCCAGGATTTACTCAGAGCATTTGCAATACTCTGGTATTTTAGAAAATTGTATACTAACTATTGCTAGCTGTACATGTAAATATGGTTCATGATGCCACATTTATAAGTACAATTATTTTTAGTTAAAAATTAGTGTAATGATCAAATCTGAGCAGTTACAATTTCCATGTCTTTAAAGCTTAAAAATTTGACTTACATGTCATTGTACATATTTATGAAGTATAACAGGCTACATCAATATGATTGTAATGTATACTGATCAAATCAGGGTAATTAATATTTCTAGTTCTGAAATTGTTCACACCTGGAAAAGATCTTATACTCAGATTAGGAAGAAATTCTAAGTTCTGTTTTGCTTTTTTCTTTCCTAAAAGATCTCATTTTTTCCCCATTGCTCTGCCCACCCTTCCACCCCCACCCCTATATACATATGCTTTGTTACCTTATTTTTTAGTTTCAATATTTTAAAGCTTATAAATCAAGTAAACAATATCTTTTATCTTAGCTTCCACATTTTACATCTAGAAAAATGAATTTTTTGTGGTGCTCTGTAGGTTATAAACAGAATAGTTTTTGTCTGTTTAAGACATATTTCATGTGTTGCAATACCTAAACAATTTGGGATTTAATTTTCAACTATATCACATTTGAAACATGCAGCTTAGTATATCTTTTGAAAACTGGTGTACACATTTGCAGAGTTTTAGACATCTATACATTGTTTCCCACATGCTCTGTGGGTCATGTTAGTCAAGTGCTTTTCTGAGATTCAATTAAAGGGCAAGCTTTTATAGTTTGTTATATTGTAACAGGAATCTGGGTAGGGGGGCTGCAGATTTTGGGGGAAGGCTGAGATCACAGGGATGCAGTGGATTAAGGTCCATGTTAGGGTTGAGAGGATTCCTGTCAATGGAGGTCCACCATCTTCTGCTGTCCTGCTTACTCCACATTTCTCATAGGGACCTACTGAGGGTGGAGACAGAGAGGAAACCTAAAGTTTAATTTAATTGATTCTGGGGAACTGGTGAGGCAGGTGTTACCTAGCTAGCCTCTCCTCAGCTTTTGGGATGTATAGAGGACAATAAAAGCTTGCTAAGTAGTAATCAATACAGAACTTAATCATTTGCTCTTCTCAGAAAATTTCTCTTGCACTTATTTGTATATATTTTTAATTTTAGGAAAAAAATAAAACAAAATCTCATAAAATAAAAGATTGACAATAATTAATACAATATAACATTATCTTTAAAATAGTTTCTCAGCATAAAAGACTCATTCAAAAATGGCTTTTATATAGAAAAAAAGATAACACACAATTTTCATGAAGAGAAATTTGTTGTATAAATGAAACAAATTAACACCTATATTAAAATATCTTTGAAACAATAGAATAATTTGTTGAACTTCTACTTCCTATTTCTCTATCTTCTATTTTGATCTTTATTTGTATATATATTTTTGAATTTCTCATGTAACAGAAATCATGTGATATTTAATATTATGTGTTTATTTTACTTAGCATTATGCTCATGAATTTCACTCATATACCTATACATACCTCAAGTTTATGACTACTCTGGAAATAGTATGAAGATTCCTCAAAAAACTAAAAATAAAAACTTCATTTGACCCATTTATCTCCCTCTGAGGTAACGTCCCCTAAAGAGTTAATGTTCTCATATTACAGGGATGCAAACACACCAATGTTTATAGCAGCATAATTTGTAATAGCTAGATCTTGGAAACAGTGAATATATTAATCAACAGATGAATGAATAAAGAGAATGTTGTATTTATACACAGTGGAGTATTATCCTGGCAGAAAAAGTTTTGTAATTCTTGCAAATTCTGAAGAATTTTATTTGCTGCCATTTAACTATATCTTACCACACTTCATTCACTGGTCCTCTCAGGGAGAGACTGCTGCCCTTTTCACAACTTAACATTGACTGTCCTCTGTTGTGACCCAGGGAAAAGTGCATTTTTTTTCTGATATGCTTAAAACATCCCAAATTTCTTTAGGATGAGAATCCACATGCAATTTTGTAGCTAAATTGTTATGGAAAATATATTACTGACCACGGTGGAAATTTGAACTTTGTGGTCAGTTGTGGACTTTTAAAGCAGGCAGAAAACCCTTGCAGGGAAACTGTACCATCTGTTCAGCTGCCCTTGTTCAGGTCTTTATGTAGGGTGATTCTTGCTACTGTCCCTAGCTAGTTGTGATTGTGCACAATATAGTACACTCATTTTGCTTCTTTCTGTGGCTCAAGGATATCGTGACATTTTCTTCTATTTTTGACTAATACAGCATATTGCTATTATTAAGTTTATAGACTAACCTTTAGTTTGGGAAAATGATCTGATTTTTCAATAGAGTAGGATTCAGTACCACTAATATAATTTAAACTAACATTTTAAAATTGCTTTTTTCCCCTTACTTAGACATTTAGTTGCCTTTCCAACATACAATTTTTATGGATGAGATTTCCATTTAACACCACAATTTAGATTAAATTACTTTCTTAAAATCACATCACTCCCATAGTCTACTTAGTTTTCTAATTCCCATACGCTCTGCTATGCCAGAGAAACTTCTTCTCTAATGTGTCTGAAGAGGCAGCCTTCATTCACAACACAGTACAATCTGTTAAAGTGATAAATATTACCCATTTCTATTATTAGAGCTGAAACAGAATTTTCTCTTGCTGCATTTTCAAGATGTGACATAATTAGATAGCGAGCATGCAAAAGTCAGAAACAGTAGAAGCTCACGGTTGTCATTGGCACCAGGAAAGCTCAAATTCAGTCTGCTTTGCCTGGCTCCTGACTTGTTCACACAGCGCCCCCAGGCCATCTCATTCTCTGAATTATAGATGCTATGCGAGCTTCACAGGTACTGGGGTAAGGAAGTGTGAAGCCAGGTTACCAATGTATATGTGGATTTTCAGACTGACTGAGAACAGGGACATTCTTGCTTGATGTTTCAATTCTCTTCACCCTCCTGCAGATACACCTAGCTCTGTGAACTAGCTGAGTAGTTCTTCATCCTCCAGAGAGAGGTATCTGACTTTGCCCTTTGATTACAAAACAGAAATATGTGTGTGTGTATAACTTCCATCACTGTAGGACTGCTGTTGAAATTGGTACAGTGTATAATTCTTGGCAGAAATATAGGAACACTTTATGTGTACAGGTGTGTGCACTTGTGTGTGCCTATGTATCTGTGTGTGTGTGTGGCCCTTACAAAAGGAAGAAGGAAGTGGGGTCCAACCAGATAAAACCTCAAATAACAGTTAAAAAAATATCCAGACATGTATATAACATTTTGGTCCTATCCTTTTCCTCTATTACTCTCCTCCATACTTTTTTTAAAAAATACAAAATGTAGCTGGGTTTGATGGCTCACGCCTGTAATCCCAGCACTCGGGAGGCAGAGACAGGATTGCTGAGCTCGAGGCTTGCCTAGGCTACATAGTGAGCTCAGGGCCAGCCTGAACTACAAAGCAAGACCCTGTCTTCAAACAAACAAACAAAAACAAACAAAAAATACAAAATGTTAAGATTTCTATAGCTAGAAATTGGATTCATTTTGACATCAATTTGCTAAAGTAAAACTTTTATAACTTCATTAAAATTATTAAAGCTGTGGTTTACTAACTATGCCTTCATAGAGGGTATCAGTCGAATGCAAGTCAGACTTCCCTATACTCAAATTGTGCATTAATCACTGATACTTGATGGTCATATTCTGGATTTTTAAAAATTTATTATTCCCTAAATAGTTTCCTACTCTTTGATGTTATTATTAGACCAAGTATAGTGGCGTTTGCAGACAAGTTGGCAAGGAAGCATGGCTTGATGTGTTTGTAATAAACATTGAGTAAAATTGCTGGTTTTACTAGAGTAGTTTGATTTGCAACTTCCACAGGAAATCTTGCCTTTGAGTCAAGTGTTTTTGAGTTAGAAGGGACATAAAACTCTTGTCTTCCTTAGAAGCCATATGAGGGTGATGGAAAGAGGATTGGAGGGAGTATTAGAAGCCATGTCTTTAACGCCAGCTCTGCAGGTAATAAGGTTTCTAATCTCAGCTGAATGCCTATCACTCTGGGACATATTTCCTCATATTTGACAATATAGAGGATGGGTTATATGTTCTTTCTTTGTGATTTATGCATTTTAGATCTACAAGATATGAAGAAATTTTAGTGTAATTCTTCATGTTTGGAATTGTTCAGTGAATGAATAAGAGGAATACCAAGATTTTTAAAATTTAAAACATTTAATTTGTTTTTTATTAGTACATGTTTGTAGTGCATGCAGTTTGTATCATCTTGGGGAATGGGTACATGCCAGAACCACTGAGCTCAATCTCTGACCCAGCTTCATTCTTTTTAAAATCCTCTTCCTCTTCCTTTCCATCTTCCTCCTCTAAATCTTCTTTCTCCATTTTTATTCTTTTTGACATTATTAATCTTATTTTTGTGACAAATAATGCTTACATTCCTTTAGTTTGTAAAGTTGTACATAGCATATCTACTTTTTTCCTCTTCTCTTCCTCCTCACCTTTTGCCCACATTCTCTTGAATCCCTTCCCTTTGTCTCCTGTCCATCCTTAATTGTGCTTAGTTCTTTGCCTTAACTAAATGATAGTTGCTATGTGGTACTTAAGCTTGTCTGCCTGATTTATTTCACTCAAGATCATATTTTCCAGGTGTATGTATTTTCCTACAACTATTTCACATCTGTCCTTCTTTATAGTTGAGTAGTATATGGTTATCATATTTTCTTTATCCACTGCCTTGTTGATAGTTGATGGATGTACAGGTTGCTTCTGGGATTCAGCTATTATGAATTGTGCTTCCATGAACTTTGGTTGCATGTAACATGGTAGTATGATATCTTTAGGTCTTTGGGAGAAGATAACTAGAAGGCTGATAGCTGAGTCATGTAATTTTTCATATTAGTTCTTTTAGAAATACCTGTACTGATCTCCACAATGGTTATACAAGATTATCTTACCACAACAATGTAGGAGGGTTATTTTTCACCAAATTCATGCCAGCATTTGATATTTTTGATATCTTGGTGATGCCATTTTTTTTTTCTGGTAGAAGACAGGATCTTAGTGCTGAGATTTTGTCAATACCAAAATGTGTTGAGGTCTTGTCTGCTTGACAGATGGACAAAGAAGAAGAAAGACTCAGTGCTTTTCTTTTTTTGTTAAGATGCCTTCAATAAGTCTCCTAAAAATAAAGGATATAGCCACATCTGACCATATTTTTTTCCTGTGGTCTCTGTCTCCTTTTTGACTGATTGATATTGGGTCATGACTTTTATCCTCTGGAGCAGACATTGATGAAGACCTGATGACTTCTTTCTAGACCCCTTGCTTAAAGGCTCTTATTCTCAACTCTTCTCCTGAGTTAGGCCAACTCACAGTTTTTATGTGTGGTTACAAGAACACACCTATAAAAGTAGATACTAATATTGAGAGTGCTTTGTTATTTCGGTGTAAATGATATGTTACTTTAAACCTCCTTTACTGCACAAAAAAGTTTTAATGAAAATGTTCATATCATGGGTTTGACATAATGGTAGCCCAAGAAATTAAGAATTAATGATGGGTTATTGCAAATTTTTTTTTGCACACTAACTACACTATATGCTGGGTACTGTGACTTATATATGCACTATCATTTATAGGGATTTTAATTTTTATTACTAACAATTTCATAAAGGGGATAGTATTATTTTACCCATTTTGCTGATAATAGAACTGAAGTCCAGAGGGGTTAATTGATTTCTCCATATTCAAGACAAGTATGAAGTCTTAGAAATACAACTCAAATCCATGTCAGTTTTACACAAAGCTTTGTTTTTACCAATACTAAACAATCCTACCTTTTTAAATCATCCTCAAACATTGTTCATCTCCATGGCATTATGGTGATGCCATAGGCATGAAGATGCTTTTTTACCAAGAAAATACTTTGAAGGACACATGTTGCTGCCTTATTAAGTGAGTATTCTGAAACTTTCTTCCAGTGTAGAGCTACTGGAAAATAGCCAGAAAATCACACTCATATTTTCATGGAGAGATTGCTATTTCCTAAATTTAAGACCTCTCCAAATGTAACTCAACATCTTTCTTCCCATTGAAAACAAAAGTGCCTCTCAGCCAACAAATGAGCAGAATATTTCCCCAACAGGTCCTTTAATTTGCAGATACTTGAAAATAAATGAAGAATCAAAGGTTTTTTGTAGACCACTTTCCTCTCTGGGAGACATCTGAGCATGTTAAGAATAAGCATCATTTAAGAAAATTAATAAAGCAAGTTGAATATATTAAAATATGTGCACAAATTTTTGCCATTCTTTATGCTTCAGTCCTTTTAGATACCTAGTGAAGTTTTTTCCTTTAATTCATGTTGTTAGTATATATAGGCTTTTGCTGTACAGAATGTCTTAATTTAACCAGAAAGATCATTACCATGTGACACATTTGTATAATGCAGAATGTTCCACAAAAAGGTATCTGTGTCCTTGCAGATAAGGATGTTCCTGTTTAGATTAACTGAAAGAAAAACAAGTCTGACAATACATGTTGTCTTTAAAAATAAATAATCTGATTTCCAAATAACATCCTAAAACCACTATGGGAATAGCTGTCATTCTGTCAAATGAGTTGGCCTAGTTTGTTGTGGACTGTCTCAAATGGCAAGGGCCAGATGTGTGTTTTTGATTCCCAGCTGAGGTACAGCTTCTGGAGGCATATGCACTGTTTGACCATCTCTCTTTTTTTAAAATTAGGATGGATTTTTAATTTTCTGTCTTTATTGGAGTTTTTTAAACTCAATGAGGACCAGTCACAGACAAATCTTTGATGAAGATAAGGCTTGTTGAAAGTGCTTCTGGAGGCATATTCACTGTTTGACCATCTCTCTTTTTTTATAATTAGAATGGATTTTTAATTTTCTGTCTTTATTGGAGTTTTTTAAACTCAATGAGGACCAGTCACAGACAAATCTTTGATGAAGATAAGGCTTGTTGAAAGTATCCTCTAACTTCCTCTGAGAAGTGTATGTGCATCCTACTTCTGATGGGGCCACTTAATTTATTTCCTGCTATTCTGGCTACTGACTCCAGGACACACTCTAATCCCAACCCTCTCATCCCCATTCCCTACACATGGTCTGGAGCATCCCTTTCACCTTGGCTTTCATTAGTGCTTACCCAGCCAAGTTCCATTTTTTTCCACGGTGACTGAGGCTAATGTGATAAACTAATGACTGATATTGGGTGTGTAAAACATTAGCATTTAAATAGGGACTTTCTCTAGGAGGCACACTTAGCAGAGAAGAGGTCTTTAGAGGAAGCAATTTGAGACAAGATGATGGGACCAGGTCAGAGATAATTTTGTCACATGGACCTTGAGGTTGTGGACAGGGTCAGCCCTAGTTTCCAGCCTTTCTCTCAGTCAGAATTTCAACTCTTTGTGGCAGGATCCCAACAACTTCCTGATGGTTTTTTGACATAAGTACTTTGACCAAGGAACATCTCGTCATGCTCCTTGAAGGGGTCCAACCTCTCCTCCTTCAGAGGAAGATACTGTTCTTGAAATGACTGGAAATGGAACCCCTCTAGGTGTCAGGAAGGAAACATGATTAAATATGTGGCAAATTAACATTTCAAAAGGTCCCAACCCGTGGCCACTGCCTTGCTCATCCCTGGGAGTGTCATTCACAGAGTCTAGATGAACACTGCCTTCTGAAAACTAGGAAGAAGGGGCTGCAAAAACCCGGATCTGCACCAGGTATCTGGAAAAAAGCAGCTTCTTTTCAGCCCAGCAGAAAAACATATATGGCTCCCTCCTGTTTTCTTTAGGTACAGAGGAAACATTCTGAAGAAGGGCTCGGGGCTTCAATCTTCATCATCTCTTTGCCTCCTGAAGTATGTAGAAAGCAAGGGGTTGCTAAGGGAAGCAAAGGCTGCCACTGGTGCTGCAGGACCCATTATCCAGTCTGCTTAAGTAATCCCTATATATAAGCAGCCCTGACTTAAGCCTGGTGCTTTATTATCATTATTAAAATATTCAGTGCCCCCAACCAGGTTCTTTGGATAAAAATGATGGGAGAGGGGCCGGAGGGTTAGCTCAGTGGTTCCGGCGCCTGCCTCGCAAGCACAAGGTCCTGAGTTCGATCCCTGGTAACCACATATAATGCTGGGTGTGGAGATATGCCCACCAACAATCAACACTGCATACCACAATGCCGGACGTGGTGGCTCACGCCTGTAATCCCAGCACTCGGGAGGCAGAGACAGGAGGATTGCTGAGTTCGTGGTGGCTTGCCTGGGCACCATAGTGAGCTCAGGGCCAGCCTGAACTACAAAGCAAGACCCTGTCTCAAAAAAAAAAAAATGATGGGAGAGACATCTATTCTAAAGCAGTTTCACTGAATGGCGATTTTGATAACAATGCATTTCAGACTTTGGCTGCCACTACTGTTCTTTGGATTGGACTTTAAAACAGCTGAGTGGAATTGCTAAGCTGTCCATTATGTCTGCTTCTTCTTCTTTTCTTTTTTTAATTCTGAAGAAATAATTTAGAACATGTCAAGGACAAATGCTTGGGTTATAGGAACTTTAAGAAATTACTGTGATTGTCACAAAGCAACCCAAAATAACTTCATTTCTTTGATTGTTTAAAGTAGCTGTTTGGAAATAAGATGTCTTGGATGTGGAGAGAGTTTAGAATTGGGTACAAAGTCTGAGTGCTGGGACAGTGTAGTTTGGTGCTGGGATTCCCTGGGACTCCAGAAAATGAAAGGGGTCAGAAAAAGTTTATTGGAATTTGATAGTAGCCTCTGTGCAAATACTCTGATGAAACTGCAGCCAATTACTCTGTATGGTTTATTATGCCTGCACGTCCCTCCTGGCCTCCAAATTCTGTGGAGATTTAAATCTTTCATGCAGAACAAAGATTTGTAGCGTAATGACCTGATTTAGCTACAAAGAAGAAATAAATCTGACAGCTGGGACCAGAAGATGTATTAATCTCCAAAGTTCATGTGAGCCTTTGTTTCCCCTTTGTGCTTTTCTTTTTCTATGGTATAGGTGCAAAAAAGGGAGCAAGTAACACTATTTGTATTTTAACTCAAATTACATTGCTTGGGAGAAAAAGGGCAAGAGAGAGGGAGTAGGTGTTAGACAGAGCTGAAAGATTTTCAATTCTTTAGAGACAGAGAACCTGATGGGAAAGAAGGGAAATGGAGCTGAGCTTGTCTGGGGCTGCCTGGCCTTAGGGAGGAGGCAGCTGGATAGGGAGGGATTCAGCACAAGGAGCAGGGGGTACCTGGAAATTGTTTCTGATCACCTGGGCATCATTTAGGTGGACATTTCATGATGTGGAGTTGGCTGTGGCATAGCTAATTATTCTATTTTTCAGTGTTCCATCTGACCTCTGGCACCCACTGGCCCTGGGTGAAGACCGAGCTGACTCTGTAGTCTGCCAAAGGATGACCTCTGATGTGAGTCTTCTGAAGCAGCCCTGGCCCCTGGACACATGACCTGTTCAAGTAGGTGTCTGTGTTTCATAAGGATGGAAAACTCTGGGCTCATTTCCCCGCTTCTGCCTTTGCTTGATGTGAAAGCATATTATACAATATAATCATATTGTATCAGTAATTCTGATAGTTCCTCCTAACTGGCTAGCTGTTCTGCAAGGGAAAAATAATATCATTTTAAAGAACCTTAACTTTTGAAAGTGAAGTGGGTACCACATGCTGCAAAAGGGAGTGTTGATTAATGGTCACACATAATCCTGTAAAATTAGTCATGAAGCAGACACTATGTTAAGGAATAGTGCTGCTATTAAAATATATCTGTGCTCAGCTGTAGGACAAACAGATTCGATTCCCCTAGAGGGAAATTGAGAAGTCTACATAGACTTCTTCGCTAGTCTATGAACTTGCTGTGTGTGTTAGTGACAGTTTGAGTACTTTGGACTGGAGTATATGGATTCCTAGGCAAATTCTCTAGGCTCCCAACGAGATAAGTGATCAAAATTGTTCTTCTGTGTTTTTAGTTAACTTCCTTTAGATCTCATTGAGCCAAGAGTCAAATCCACCATGAGTAAATGTGTTGGGCATTGTCAGAGATCTGTATTAATGGAGAAAGGCTCACTCTAAAGGTCGTAAAGTATTTCTCTCACATAGGTGATGAATAACAGCTTGGAATTTTCTTGGCTCTGTGAGAGTGTGTGCTGAGGTGGCAGTAATGTTTGTCAGGGACAGCCTGTCTTGGCTCATTGGACTAAGTGAGAGGCTAGGAACTGAATTATTGGCCATGTCAGGGTTTTATAGATAAGTCATGAAATTTTGCCTAATGAGGTTTACAAAGGATCTGCTTTAATATTAGAAGCTATAACTACTACTTATACCTAGTATTTAAAATGAGCTGGGCTTGAGCTTACTGTATGTAACTGCCACAAATTTCAATAAGGACCTGATGACTAAAATATAGAAGTATAACTACAGGGATATTATATGTCCCTAGAAAAGGAAGCAGAACTTTGAATGTGTGGGATTAGGATTTAAAATCACACCGATAAATTCCAGGAGTACTGCAAATTGAAGCAGCATGAAATCAGGTAAAGACAAAATTTCAGTACTACCCTCCACAGAAAATTACTTAAAAAACAATGGCCTTTAGGCCTTTCCAACAGAAAACATCATTTGCATAATGCTTCATTGTTTACAGTTTTGTTTTTCCATTATTTCATAGTTTAGTCTTCTGTCTGACAAGTCTTCTTCCTGTGGAAATAGAGCCAACAGCGAGCCCCTGAACTTTAAAGAGCTTATTTCCATACTACTACTTTACAAGTAAAGGTGATTTTGAGGTAAGGCTGTGAGACTTTAAACATTTAAGAATGACAGCACCCAGTGAAAGGTAGAGGAGGCTGAGGCTGAAGAATTTCTCATGGTGCAGTAGCCTGGGGCCATTTAGTGTAGTGCATATCTAATACTCACAAGGTTACCATTATATTAAAACGTACCATGAGGATGCATTGTTTTTGCAATGGTCACACCAAGTATCATGAACATATGAAATGATATGTGGTAAAATTTAAGCTTTTTAATTAAAAAAATGTGGAATTCCCTAT
>PVIC010004599.1:40692-61873 GCA_004025085.1 Thryonomys swinderianus
AAAAAAAAAAAAAAAAAAAAAAGAATGTAATTTTGAGAGCAAAAGGAATTAGAGGGCTTTACATATTTTAATTGTTCCCTGCCTATATTTCACCTTCATCTTTACAAAGATTTCTTATAAAAATGCAAAGCATGTACTGAAAAAGAGCAAAAAAATATAATTGTGTATATTGTACTGTGCTGGAGATGCTTGTATACTGAACCCTAGAATAGGCAAAGATGATTCTTCCTAGCAGGTTAAATGATTTCTAATCTCAGTCCTCTGAGTAAAATATTTCACTGTGGATTCTAAGGCTAGGATAACTATGGAAACTTGTTTTAAAATAAAAATTACAAGGAAAACAAAATAAAACAACAAAAAAAAACAAATTTTACTCTAGATGTCTGCAATTTGCTGTTGAGAACAATTCCTGACTGCGGGGTGGGGGGCCACCAAACTATCAATGATATTCATCTATATAAACTGTAGAACCAACACATCACTAGATGGAATATTGCAAATGTCAGAGGCTATTCACAGTTCTTGATCCAAGTAGCTTTTAGGAGCTCTGGTGTTGTGCCAACACAGCTTTTTGCATTAGGACAAAGTGTCTTGATGAGATGAAGAAAGGAAGATAGAGCACCCACCTTGCCACAGGTGAGACTCCTCATGCCACTGCACAGTTTTCTTTCTTGTCAGCATTGCAAGAACTTTTCTAGGCTTCATCATCAATTTATCTTTGACAAAACCAAAAGAACATCAAATCTCAACTAAGACAAAGTGAAAGAAATAAACAGTCACAACTGTTCCTACATTTTGGCTCTTTCCTTTGTTCCTCTCCACAGACTCTAGTTAACAGAATAAAAACTTTCACTTTTTTTTCTGAGACAGGAACTTGTTGGAGTTTTGTCCTGAGTCAAAAAGGTAAACCAATTCTATCCTTTCTTTCATCCAGTCAAAACATTGCTAATGAATATTTGTGCGTATTAAATGATCTTTTCTAGTCTAGTACAAAATACATTTTTAAAATGGTAAGTTGTGAAATGCTGCTAATGGGGTCCTTACAAAATAAACGCTGAATTAACAGAGCCAGTTGCTTTTGCTTTATGTTCTCTTCAGGAAACAGCCCTTTCTGAGTATTCAATAAATATTAAATAATTGGGGCTATAGTTGTGGAAGCACAGCCAAAGGCTAAGTGGTGTTTTCAAGGTTGTAAAACGTGTTAGCAAGGAAACCTGGGATTGGAATTAAGAGTTTTTAGCCTCTTCCTGGGGCTTGCATCACTGTGTCCCTCTATTTCCTTAATCATGTAAAGCCAGTGGGGTCTTTACTAACTCCTAATATAGTGCTCAGTTAGGCAAAATTTGGAAACCTCCAGGCAATGACCTGCTTTTTGATGGAAGAACCTATTTACTTCCAGCTGGAACACATTGAGACAAGCCATTTCTCTTATGGCTCCATCCTTGCCAAAAGACTGGAAAATAACTTATTAGTGATTCTAACATCTCAAGAGCCACAATAACAGCTGCACTGAATATAGAACACACAGAAGGACTGGATATACTGTGAAACTGGATTGATGGATGCAATGTTAATTTCAGGCCTGACTTTAATCTTTCCAACAGAGGGTGAGTCAGAGGGGGACTTGAATGCTTGTAAGATCAGATAGTCTCAGCCCCTCTGTAAATTGCCCTTTTGGCCTTTTGTATATGCTATTTCAGATCACGTTTAAATTAAAAAGAAAGGCTTCTGGCTGACTCCTATTTTTAGAATCTCTCTATAGTTCACACTTCAGTATTTTTAATTAGGCCATGTAGCCTACTGAGGAGATAATTTCAGTTAAAAATATGTGTGTATATTTATGAAATTAAAATTCTCTGTAAGCTCAAAGGAAACTAGGCTCAGATAATACATTATCTGTAATATGCTCTCCATCATACTTTTGAGTATTTTGTAACTTAATAAACTGAGTAACTTGGAAATTACACTATTCACCAAACGTGAATTTAACTGGTACAGTTTACATACATATTTGTCCTTCAGATGGTTAGCAGTGGCATTTATGAAAAAAAATCTCCTCGCATGTTTGAAAAATGAAGAGGGAAAAACTTTAGTTTTTTCTTTAAAAATTTCATTCTTGTCAATTTAATTTAAAGATTTAAAAGATTTTAAAGACGAATACCATATCTAACTGTGATGAGAAAGAAGTTAAAATTCCTAAGTAATATCTAGCTGCCTAGTATATATAAGTAGCTTTGGATTTTATTATTGAGAGCCAAGTAAAATAACTTAAGCAGTAATAGTACAACAAAATTAATGAATACTACTACTTATTTTATGTTGTACTTCATGCACATAGTCTCCTTGAGCATCACAATATTCTAATAGGGCAGAGACTACTGTGATCATTTTAGAGATGAAGAAACTGAGTCAAGACAGTAAGAATGCATGCAAAGAAATGGGATTGACCAGATTTTGAACACAGCTAAGCATGCCCCTATTATCCTTAAAAGTACACAGATACTGGGAGTATTTATTTGTTTAATTTGTTTTGTAAATCATATAGTGTGAAATTCTAGCATGATTTTTTTTGGCTGAAAAAAGTAACTTACTGCAAGATGCATATATCTTACATGGATAGCTTGCAGTTTAAAAGGCATTTCCAAACATATTATGATTTTTTAAGATTGACAGTAAATAACTAAATTAATTTTTGCCAACACGGAGAGGAGCTTGCAGAGCAATGAAAAACTATGCCTGACAACTATAATAAAAAGTAAATTTATCAGTGAAGAGTACAAAATGACCTGGAAATTGAAGCTTTCTTTTAAATCCTGTATAATGATATAAAAATGCCTACAGATACTTTGGTAGAGAGCAGAATACAAAAACAGCAAGTGAGTTTTAATTCCATTACCAATTCTGGTTCATCGATAGTTTCTATCTGGAATATACTGCGTTGAGGAAGATTCTGAGACTATCCGAGCTCAGGAAGGAGGGGCTGTCGATGGTGCTGACCATAGGTGAGACATGTTGGAGAGCTCGTATGGATCATACATTCTGCTGTCTCACTGATGCTCCCCCTGCTCCAGTTTATCATTACTTCTTTAGGTGTGAAATCACTGAAAACATAAAATACCTGTTTTATTTTATAGGGTGACTGATTGTCCTGGTTTACTAAAGTTTCCAAGGATGTGGGAATTTTAGTGTTAAAACCTGTAGAATTCTTGAAAATTGGTCACCCCGTTTTCTAAAACTTTAATACTTTTATAATTTTCAAATAAGTAAAGACTCAAAAGAAGTGGCAAAAAAAAAAAATACTACTGACTCCCAGGCATCCTTCCCTCAACTTCTTCTAAGGATGACTGACATCTTATATAGATATAGAGCAGTACTCACCCCGTCTTTGTGTTCTTTATCAGTGTTGAACAACTACACTGACATTCAGCAAAGAATATTTCATAAAGAAAAGTTTGGTATGCCCAAAGCTTAAAAACTATGCAAAGTTCACACAAGAAATACGTACCAAAGCAAAGAAAAAATGAAGAAAGTGTAAGATTGTCTTTAAATTGGCCTGTAACAAAGCACGTTTAATTTGTTTTTCTCTTCTCTCTTCATTTCCTTTAGTTGTAACACGGAGGAGTTCCATTGAGTCATTTTATTAATATAAGACTTTCTCTTTACTGTCTGCTTAAAACTTCCTTTGAAGTTTATGAGCTTGGACATTAAATGACCTGTAAGAAGTTAAACGGTACTCTATTTTGGTATATTGCTGTCCAAAAGATACTCTTTAAATTAATTAGGAGAAATCTTACCTCCCATTAGTAGACTGAACTCAAAGCTGTCTGTGTGTGTTCTTGATGAATTATCGGCAAGTCTTTCTTCCTATTATATATTCCTATTTACACTCTATATTCTCATATCATATTCATGGGGCAGGGCAGAAAATAGAGGAAAATGAATCAAACGTGTCCCTGGTCTTACCTGTTAGACCTCTTGTTTCAGAGAAAAAGGAAGCCGCAGGACCTCACCCCAGCTGTGAAAAGTCGGCAGAGGGAGCAGATATGCACTGAAAGAGAAACCTTGTGCATATGTGGTCACACTCTGTCTACACACATAGAAGGGTGATGGAAATTAATTAAGAGCAAAGCTAAATAGAGTAAGGCACATGCTTTGAGGCAAAACAACTGGTTTTTGGCTAATGGTTTCACTTCTACAATTCCATTCTGTATTCTGCATGGCTTTACTTCAGACTTTCAGGCAGCTGTGATTTTTAGCCCACTACTTTTCCCACCTCCCAGGACCCTGGCATAGCTGTCCTGTCCTTAGTGATTGATGGAACTCCACGCCCTGCACCTGGGGGGTGTGCCTGCCTGCAGGAAGGTTCCCAGATCAGAGGCACAGCAGCTTGTCTCCCTTTACATTCCTGGGAGAGTTGGGGCTCCCCACTTCCTTTGTGGAGTGGAAGTATAGAGCTGATTTACAAGGTAAATAAAATATCAGAGGAAGTGGAGGTTAGCTGTTACTTTTGGCTAAGAGAGATTTATGAGATTACATAGTAACTGAAACTATACTTTAAGCTGTAGTCATTATGGTCTACATAGTTCTATACATCATTAGAGGAAAAACACAGAGAATAGAGAACACTAAGTCCTTCTTCTGTTAAAAAATGTTTCTGGTCTCAGTGCAGATGTGATCCATAATCAAAAGAACACTATACATTTTTTATAGCATCTTTCCATAGCAGGTTTCACTGGAGACTATAAATCATACCCTAACAGAGTTGAATGTAAAATCTTTCTATTTTATGTTTGGAGAAACTGAGGCTCAGAGACATTCCACACTTTTAAAGTAAACACCAAAAGCAAATGGTTGAGGCAACAACACCTGGGAATTTTATTTCTAGTTTGTTTTTACCTTTCCAAATCTTCAACGAATAAGAACAGAGAAGGGGGGAGGGGGAGGGGAGGGGGAGGGAGGGCGGCCTTACTGGCTTCATCGATATGCTACAAGGCACCTATATTCAATTCCATTTCAAAAGCTTTTTCTCCTACAGTAGTGATGGATTCCATGAGTCTTGGAGCAAGTTAAGAGACTGAAGGGTGCTTCCGGGTACAGTGAGCTATTTTGAGTGTGCTTTTTGAAAACTAAAATTACTGGAGCAGGGCCGGAGGGTTAGCTCAGTGGTTCTGGCGCCTGCCTCGCAAGCGCAAGGTCCTGAGTTGGATCCCCGGTAACCACATATAATGCTGGGTGTGGAGACACGCCCACCAACAATCAACACCGCACACCACAATGCTGCACATGGTGGCTCATACCTGTAATCCCAGCACTCGGGAGGCAGGGACAGGAGGATTGCTGAGTTCGCGGCGGCTTGCCTGGGCACCATAGTGAGCTCAGGGCCAGCCTGAACTACAAGGCGAGACCCTGTCTCAAAAAGAAAAAAAAAAAAAAATTACTGGAGCAAAACCTGTAAAGGCTCAGACAGATCCTTGTTATAAGAGTGAAAGGATTCATGTAAATCTGAGGTATGTGACTCAAGAAGTAGGAGTCTTGACTGTGTGCCAAAGCCATCTTGATTGCTAAGTCTCAGTTCTACAAATGTGGTCTCTAGACCAGTAGCATTAACAGCATGGCAAGCACCTATGTGTTTGTTCTTAGATTCAGAGTTCAGGCTCCATCTCAGATACACTGAATCAGAAGATATCTTTGACCACGATCCTAGGGATATTTATACACTCTAAAATTCGATGATCATTGTGTTAACCCACAGGAGAGGGTCAGAAGTAAGTGTCTTTAAGATCTGATTTGGGGAGTAGAGTTTGTTTGTAAGGCCTCCTGGTAGAATTCTCAAGTGATCTCATTTGTATTAAGTGGGAATTTTTCTCCAGTCAAATGAAAGCTTGGTTTAGCCTCTAACAACAATGGTAGCACACTCTTTCTCTATCTTTCTCTCTCTCTCATTTTTTTTCCTTTTCCTTTCTTCCTCTCCCTCTTCTTTCTTTCTTTTTTGTAGTTCTGGGATCAAATTCAGAGATTGCCAAATTAGACAAGTGCTATACAACTGAGGTGTGTACTAGGCCAGCCCTGGTGTTTGTAAGTCACATTACATTTCCTTCCATTCCACCTAACATGAACCTGAAGATAATAGTGATTTTGTTGGCCATATTACTAGTGAATTTAATAAAGTACAGTAGTGTAGGCCAAAATATAGTTTGGCTCTTGACAGCGTGCCTAATAAAACTATAAATGTTAATGTATAAGAAAAATTTTGTTTAAAAAGTTTGGTTCATAGCATATTTAACTTTAACCTACTCACTTCCAGAACAGAATTACTCACATTTGAAATTAGTAAGTGAAAGTTTAATCCTAACCTTACATCTGGCACTTTATTTCATATGCTTGCCTTCAGTTTCAGAGAGAGGAATGTATGTGGTAAGGCTGATCTCATTTTACACAGTATTTTGTAAGCTTTCTTTATCTGAAAATAAAAGGCCAATTTAGTCCTTGGGCAATGTTAATTATAAACCAGACTAAGGCACCATGCCTGTCTTTGTAGAAAGAGGAAACACATGAAATTTCTTTGGAGGTTGGCTTCTTTTAATGAGATAAATACAGGGCAATGTTTTTACTTATAAATAAGTTGTGTAAGGAGGAATAAAGGCTTTGAATTTTGCAGATAAGCCTCAGGCTAAAAAGCATAGAGACATGGAATTATACTCTATGTTCTCTGGCCTTTACATGGCAGTCCTTTTAGATGAGGAAGGTCTCAAGTTTTTATAAGTGTCACTGTAAAAAATACATTTAGCAAAGGCCCAAGAAGGATTTTGGCAGTGCCCAACAGTGTTTGCTAAATGGAACTTGAGGTGATGGACTGAGCAGGAATCTACGGAGCCATGTAGCAGTCAGTGGCTGAGTCCAGGGGAACTTTGAGACAGGTTGTTCAGCAACATGTTTGAACAATTCTTTCCCTTGACTCCTTTGGGAAGTATGACAATATCACAACAGATGTATTCACTGTGTAACTGTGCTACTATTAATATACACTGGACATTATACTAAGTAGACGTCTTATGACATTGGTCTCATTGGATTAGTATACTCATTTTAGAGAGGAAAAAACTGGCATTAAAGACATATAACTACTCCAAGGTTAAACAGCTTGTAAGTGGCAGCGCCAGAACTCAAATCCAAGTTTACTTGGGACATATGACTGTGTTCCAGATGTCTGTGCTAGCCTATACCGTAAAACAAAGACTCTGAGGTTTTCAACTGAAATGTGCTATATAAAGAGTGATTACACTCTTTAAGACAGTCAAATTATTTTCCACTGCACCTCATCTACAAGTTAAAATGTTCTTCATCACGTACTGATTTTCTTGGAACTATAATTCTACTTATGTTCCCTTGTGATCTCTCAATTTTTTCCTCCATATATTCTAGTAAAGGAAACCTCTCCTGAGACCCTTAAGTTTTTCTTCTTTTATTCTTTCTGCTTTGGCTTTCTTTCATTTTTTCCCACATCAAACTAGACACTAAATGAGATGATAGATGTGTAAGTATTTTGAAAAGTTAGAAGCAAATCAAACATAAAATATTATGATTATGTCTGAAACAGCTTTCTACATCTGCTCAATGAAACAAGTCCTTTCCAATCAAGACACTCAGCAAAATTCTTTTGGAAATTCCAGAAGGCAGAAAAGCTAAATCAAACACATGAGCTGCCTAGTCAATCAAAAGGGCCAAACTGGGTTTTATACCTAAGTACAACTTAAACCTAGTGAAAGGCAGCTTCTAGGTGCAGAGTCATGGGGGAAATTTTGGAGGAAATGTGTGTTGTATCACTTGAAAGTAGTTCTATGACCAAGAGGTTAAATAGCCTTCCTTTGCCAAGTAAAATGAATTGACTGATTATGTTTTTTAAAATGAATTAACTGATTATGTTTTTTAATTTTTAGAAAAATTGGTTGTTAAAACTAAGGTTTTTTTTCAGTATGTATATAATTAACATCATAAGTATTTTAGAAATCATACAGGTTTCATAAACACCTGAAGGTTAAGTAAATCCTCTCTGTAAGTAGCTGTGAAATCTCGGTTTGGATGCAATTCCTGATATATCTTTTTAAAACTTTATACTCATGTGGATGCTTTGTGAGTCCTGCCAAGTGAATCACCTTCTATGTGTTCTCAGATTTCTACCATGGTCTCTAGTCATAGTCTTGTCATTATTTATGGGGCTTGAAATTTGTTTCTACTCACGTGTGCTTTGTGGACTGCACAGTTCCAGGAGAACTTAGTGACTGTCCCTAGCACTGGCACCTCCAGGATGTCCTCCTGTCTTACCCCAGAATTGCCCAGATCCCTCTTTCCTGCCCTTTTGTCCAGCTAATGGAGACCAAAAAGATCTCCACAAGATAACAGTGAGAAGAAGGCAGAGAAGGTAATTTTTTACAGATCTCTCCTAATTTGTACAGAACTTGTTTTTAAAAAATAGTTTACAGAAACATTTCATGAAATCTAGTTGTTAGGAGTAAAGAAATGAAACTTACACTTTTTTAAATGTGAGTGTTATCTCCAGGTAAAAGTTAAAACATAGGTTATGAAATGTCTAATTAAACCATCTTCTCTTTCTGCACCTCTTTCTTACTGATGCTTCAGATTTCAGGATTATTCTAGTGGGTTTAGAAGTTTATCCAGGCAGTTTACCCTTCCTTCTTCTTGATTTTTCTCTTCCTGCTTTGCAGTGATTACATCAGTCACAATTAACCAATCTGATAATTTAATTTACATAAACTGTGCTATATGATGTGTTATTTTACTTCATTAAGAATGTTTAAATTGGGCCGGAGATTTAGCTCAGTGGTTCCAGCACCTGCCTCTTAAGTGCAAGGTCCTGAGTTTGATCATGGTAACCACATAAAATGCTGGGCATGGTGACTCACACCCACCAGCAATCAATACCACATACCACAGTGTGGGGTGTGGTGGTTCATGCCTGTAATCCCAGCACTCGGGAGGCAGAGACAGGAGGATTGCTGAGTTCGAGGCTTGCCTGGGCTACATAGTGAGCTCAGGGCCAGCCTGAACTACAAAGTGAAACCCTGTCTCAAAAAAAAAAAAAAGAATATTTAAGAGAAAGCTGAGAACAATAATATTGATAGATATAACTGAATCTGAAAATATGTGCAATGGAAATGTTTTATTAAATGAATAGTGAATACAATTTTGATTCCAAAAAATTGTTTTTGAGACAAGTTCTCACCGTGTATTTCAAGGTGTCCTTGAACTAATTTTGTGAACCTGACTGTCTTTGAATTGACAGCAGTCTTCCCATCTCAAGAGCCTCCCAAGAGGTGAGATTTCAGGTGTGAGCCACCATGCTCAGTTTCACTCCAAAATTTAACTCTGGTTTGGAGTAGTCACAAAGAGTTTGAAGAAAGATTGTTGAAAAATAAGTGCATTTTAGATACAGTAATATTCTGGAGACATATAATCATTATTGTAGGAGAAGAAAATCCAGAGATAATTGAATGAACAGGACTTGTGGGCAGTATGTGACTGTCTCAGATTGGGATTCGTAGGAAACAGTATGTGAGGCAAAGTTGCTAATGCTTTGTGGGTAAGATACAATACAGAGAGAATGACAGGGAAGCTGAGGGAAGGATGGAAGGGAAGGAGGCAGTGCATTGCTGAGCCCACAAGAAAACTAACTTGATTAAAACTGTGGGGCCTTACGGACTCATAAGCTTGAGGCAGTCTTGGTGGAAAAAAAGGTGAGGGATTCACCTTTTGATCTTTGTTCCCCCTCTTCTGTTCTGTTTGGTTCAGGTTCAGGACAGAGGGCATTTAGTCACCTCAGTTTTTTGCTTGTGTTACCAGCGAAGCTGAAATACTGACTACACACATCTTTTAACAAGAGACTGAAGCTCTGGGGTAGGGAGAAGGAGGAACCTCTGGTGTGACTCAATTGGCCCGGGCTCCTGCTGGTGATCCCTTATGGTTGCTGGTGACACTGAGTCCTCAGATAGAAGGGTGCTGTTGGTGAAACAATCCCAAACCATGTGAAATCCCCCTATATAGAGCTGATGGTAAACAAATGTTTGGTAGTTTTGGAAGGCATTTTTGGGGAAAATTGGACTGCATAATGAATGCCCAGCAGAGAAGAAGAGGAGGCTTGGGAACACAGAAGTGCTGCTTCTGGAAAAGTCAGGGGAAGCTCATCCTTTCCAAGTGTGTGATTCTGGGCACCTAGTATAGTTGTGCAGGTTGTAGGTACTGTTCAGTAAGCATTTATTGAATTACAGATCAAATTTTTTAATATGATCCAAATTTATCTCTCTTTTCTGGGGAGGTACTGGATCTTGAGCTTGCAAGGTAAGCATGGCACCGCTGAGCTACATTCCCAGCCCTATCTCATTGTTTACAAATACATTTTCCCTTAGTAAATGATCTTAAGATCTTTGCATGTAAGTGCTAGTGCTTGGTAGAGAATTTAACCAGCTTAGGTCAGAGTGACTCCTATGTTTCTTTGGGACATAGTATAAAATAAGAATTAGAATCAAACAAGTGTGGGTTTGAATCCTGGCTTTGTTCCTGACTTGCAGTATAACCTTGCAAGTCACCTGCCCTCATTTGTAAAATGTATATAACAATAATACTTTTCTGTGGGATTGTTGCTATTGTAGGAATATATGTGTGTGTGTGTGTGTGTGTGTGTGTGTGTGAGTGTGTGTATGTATATATACATACTTGATATTCGTACTATATTGTTACTCTATATCCTTCATCTTATGGGTAGTCACAAAGGGTATATTAAAATTGCCTGTTAAAGAATTTCTTCTAAAGTTATATCAACATTTATTCACTTTATACAAAAATGAAATATTGACAAGCATGTGATTGGTAAATCTTGGACAGCTTTTTAAAGTCTCTTTCAAATTTAAGGACTATGTGAAATAAAAATTCTAATGGGTTAAGTGTTTTCTTTTGGGGTGATAGATGAGTTATTTCAGTTAGAGTGCAAGGAGACAGAAGTGTCTCATCCTATGCAGGTGAACATAATTTGAGTGGGAACTTCTTATTTCTTGCTCCCCCTCTTGTTACTGGCTTCTCTTAATAAATAGAAACATGCAGTTTATAAATAGTTATAACTTTAATCTTTCCTTGGTAGGTTCTGTAGCCATCTATTTGACATACAGATGATGAAAGTTACTCTCTTATTAGGAACAGTTTTTGGTATAATTTAATGAGAAAAAATGTTACACCATAACCATTCCAAACCAAAAACTGAGTGCTAGCATCTATGCAGTTCTTATAATATTGAAAAGCTCAGACTCAACCAAGAGCCATGTGAAACAGAAAAGTGAGAAAATTATTAATTTGCTTTATTCTCCATAGCTGCTGTAGAAGCAAGCCACTATTTTTCATTTAATTAAGATTTGTGCCCTTACCAAAGACATAACCACAAGGAAATACTTCATAGATCTGGGTTCTTATTACACAGTGGAAATCTCACGAAAGCAAAACTTTGAGAAGAAGAAAAGAAAACATAGGAACTTAAATTTATTAGAGGATTATAATCTGGACATTAGCTTTTATTTAAGTCAACAAACTCTTAATTCTATAAATACAATTGTAAATAGAGTCATAGGTCACAAGTGTATTTTTTCATGAAGTTCTGTAGGTTAATGGATTTAAAATGACTCCAGCATTTACAAGCTGTGGGAACCCGGGCAAGTTAACAAATTTTTATAAATAAAATTGTAGCAAAAAATGGAAAGATTAATAACACTTTTTATGTGCTGGAATTTTGAATTAATGAATAAAAAGTGCAGAATGAAGTATGTTCCAGATAATAAGAATTTAATAAATATAAGCTACATATTGTGTTATTACTTAGAGTGAATACTTTAATCATACAAACCACATCATCTAGGAAAAAATTCTGCCCTTGTTGTGTTTATTTACTGAGACAGTCTATATATTTTATCAGGCATGGAGTTCATTATTAATTACATTTTGATTGAAGGACCATGGAAAGGTCTAGATAATCCCTCACCCTGACACTCTCATTTATTATCCTAAATGTTGCCTGGGGACTTGCATCTGATGTACATTTCTAGAAAATGTAACACTAATGAAATCTTATTCAGACTATTGAACACAGGGCATAGCTAGAGAAATATTATCATAAAAGATTATGCAACTGGGATTTTCTTTTTTGTTGATTAGTAATTTGTGCCTTGTGGTGAGATAAAGATAAAGTGATCCAGTTTAAGGTCTCCACTTTGGGGATTTAGTAGTAGGGAAATATTCTCAGCTCTGTTATGGTACTGACCTTCTGAAATTAAGAAATAAAGGAGTTATAGGATTTGAAATACATAGCTGAGATTTCATTATAATAGTCTGATAAATAACTATGAAAAGTTTATTAGAACACTTATTAAAAAATGACTTCTCTCCACCATGTGTATTACACTGGTGATAAAAGTGAACAAAATCAGCATTAATTTTCACTCCCTTGAATAAATTGTTTCTCACCTTGGATGAAAAGGTGAGTGCTTATTTTTACTGCTGTCTTAGTAGTTATTTTATGTTTCCAGGTTTTTGAAATTTTAATCACTAACACTTTTATGTAGCCACAACGCTGTAATTCAAAGAAAAACAAAACTACCTAGTGGCCATTACCTATTTACTTGAAAAAGTATTCAATTAGTGCCAGGAAACATATATTTCATATCTCTCAGCTTTCAAATTGTGTAAACGAATTCCATTGAAAATGAAATCATTGACTTTTTTCAAGAAGGAAAAATAGCCATTAGGGCTTATTAATGGCAGCAGAGAAAAGGACCTTCCTGCTTGCCTTTATCTGATTATTGGAAACTATAACAGAACCTCGTGAATTTCTTTGAAACCTACTTCAACACTAAAAGCATTCCTACATAAACTATTTCTATACTGGTGATAGTGGTGATGGTGGTAATGGTATTTCTTTTCTCTTTGAAAATTATGCTGTAATAGGTGTTATGAGCATGTCACCTCTTTCTTTGGTTTTAGAGTAGAAAATTTGTGAAATTCTGTTCATGATGAGATGAAATACATTTACTGAATATTTCCTTAGGAAATACCTAGACAGGCTCTATAGGACATACAAATAAGCTTACCAATATTCTCAATCCAATAAAACCCCAAATACTCTTCCTAGCAATACATTATTTCCTTGGAAACTTAGAATAAATTTGGGATCTAATTTTCTCAGATCTTCTTATGTCAAGCTGGCTGGTATTTCTAGGGTAAATTTTGGGGCCATGATTAAGTCCTGGAAAGGGTTTTGGCCTGTATTTTCTTAGTATTGTCCTAGAGACTGGTGCTCTTATGGGGTACACTGTGGGGAGGGGGATATAGATGTTTTTCATGACCACACTAATTATGAACTCTTGAATCATTATTCAGCAGGTTCTGAGGGGTCTTGTAATGAAGTGAATTCAAATGAAATTATTGTTTGCACATTAAATTTACCCTTTCAGAGCATCCCCACTACTCAAAACGTGGAGAGTGGATAAGGGGATATTTGAATCACTATGATCAACTTTATGGGGAGTAGCCAAAATTGTTAGCAAAGTTCTCTGGAAATTTTAATGATTCTAAATATGATGTGTGTGCACTTTTGATTTAGCCTTATCTTTCTACTACAAATGAGTATGTTGGGGAATATTATTAGAACTGTAAAAAGTAATGCGAACAGTTTAAAAAGAAGCTGCTCTACACATTGATGTTGTATTGCTTTCCTGTGAATTGCTTTTGGCAGCTCAGTGACAAAGTTAAAAGCCAAAACACCAGAAAATCCTCCTTGCATATCTATGCATAATTCAACCAGGAGCCAGATTTTGAAAATCTATGCTCTGTGATTAGAGGTCCTTGATCTTTATCTTAGGCCAAAACTTGATTTTCTAAGCTCTCTAGTAACACACTGATAATGAGAAATAGAGGAAAGAGCATATAGCTTGGGCCCAAATTACAGGACCTCTGATATAATTCTGATGGATTTTGACTGCTTGTCTACCTACAATAGAATAGCCAGTATTTCAAATTATACAACTAGTATAAGAAGCAGTATTGCATCTGTGTGACCTCAGAAATTATACTCTTATCCTCTATAGAAGACTGCTCCTGATATTTTAGAAAACAAATGTGTGAATATATGTGAAAAGTTCAATGAACTGAGATTCAAATAATCATTGGAAATACTAGACATCAAAAGATGGATTAAATTGGGGAGAGAGGAACACTTCTCCACTGTTGGTGGGATTGCAGACTTGTGCAACCATTGTGGAGATCCGTGTGGAGATCTCTCAGAAAACTAGGACTAGGGGTCCCATTTGACCCGGCTATCCCCCTGCTAGGAATATACCCCAAAGAATTTAAAAACTCACATTGGAAAGACAGATGTACCCCCTTGTTCATAGCAGCTCAATTCGTGATAGCTCAATCTTGGAAAAAAAACCCAAATGTCCATCAACTGGAGAGTGAATAAAGAAGTTGTGGTTTTTTTTATAAAATGGAGTATTACTCTGCCATAAAGAATGACAAGACCGATCCATTTAGGTGCAAATGGAGACACCTGGAGGATATACTAATAAGTGAAATCAATAGATCACAGATAGACAATTTCCAGATCTTCTCTTTGGCATGAACACCTGTAGATGCAAATGAGTTCTAGAAAGTAGGACAGCTTTTATAGAGTGGGAAATTTCTATAGGAAACTTGGTGTGGGAATGTGATGAGGGGAAGGAATAAATATGATACAGAAAGAAAATAGAAGAGCATGTATAAAGGGGGTGAGGAGGTGGGGGTGGGCAGGGATATGGGTAAAAATGAGAATTAACTTGTGTCATATACTGGTACAAATTCCCCAATGTTATACGTGATTTTGAGATGTATATAAATTGTACCAATAAAGAATTCAATTTAAAAAAAGATGGATTAATTGTCAAATGTATTATATAGGCCCCATGAATTATATAGACTCCATGTAATATAATAACAAGAATCAGTTCAGTTGGGGAAACATTTTCAGGCTATGATTCCTTGAAAGTGATGGAAGAGGAGTGTGTGGTTTTAGCTTAGGATAACACAAAGGCAATATTTGCAACATCAGAGAATGGAGTGTGTTGGGAATAAGATGGGTGTTGGTTGTTACTCATAATTGGGAAACAGTGTCCTAGGTCTACAGTTAGACTTGTACATTACAGTAAGACAGTAATTAGGGAGCTGATTTTAGGTGTGGGTATTGATATATATATTTTTAATATAACGAGTCTATACAAAGGGCCAACATTATTGGCAAATGGTTGACCATGGAAGAAATGCAATGAGAAAGCAGGGCATATCAATGATAGATGAATTACAACCATATGGATATCAAGGAGGGACTTGTAATTTAACTGAATCCTCAGAGAAAAGGGATAGGGATAGGAAGGTCAAGCGTGGAGAATTATTAAGTTTACAGCAATTTGGAACAAAAAACAAACAAAGATCCTTTATCAGAGCTGGGCATGTAAGTTTATAACTGAATTTAAAAATGAGATGGAGGCAACGTTATTAAAGTCTGGGTGAACAATTAGACTTTTGGAGAAGCAGCCAGAGGGGCTTGAAGGTGGACTTGAGATTATGGGGGAAGGATAGGCTGAATGAAATTATTTTTGCCTGTCATTCTAAGCAGACTAGGAAGCATAAGTGAGTGTGAAGGTGAAAGCCAATTTTGTTCTATTGTGCTGTAGTACTGTTGGGAAGGTAATAGAATCTGTTTGAGAGAAAGGAAACAGTAGAATATTATAGGTTGCAAGGATAGCATGAACAGAATTATTAAGACACATGTGGAAATGTTGTAATCCACTGTGATTGGGGGGAGTCTGTGGATGGTAATAGCAGGAAACAGATTGAAAAGTAGCATTGAAGTCAGACTATCAAGAAGCTTGATTTCCATACTCAAGCGATTACCTTTTCTTTGCTGGCAATTGAAAAACTTGGAATACTTTTAAGCAGAGTGGCTCATACCATCAAAGCAATTGTGTAAAAGTATAATTTAACAAAAGTTCATAGGGTAGATTGGCATGGGATAGATCAGGAGTTCAGTTAGAAGGATTTTACAATAACAGTGTAAAGGAAAAAGGATTTGAAATAGGTTGATGGCAACGGGGCTTGTAATTAAGGGAATAGATGCAGAAGAGATAGCAAAATCAGATTTGACAGGACAGGATACTTCTGGGTGAGTGGCTGAAGTAAAAGATGAGTGAAAAATTACGCTGCAGTCTGTATGATTCAAATTTTCAAGAGGAAATATACACGTAGAAAGTAAGAGATGGCCTCAGAGAAACAGGGGGGTCTGATTTTTATGTGTTTAATGTAAAAGAACAGGGGGCTATTGCAGAAAATATGTTTGATAGACCATTGGAAATTAGAGAGGATACTTGTGGGAGAGCTGAGGGCTAGTGCTATATATTTGTGATTCTTCTTCTTTTGAAATATTATTTGAGGTCATGAAATTAAATGACCAGAAATTCTTTTTTTGAGTATATATTGAGAGGAAATGAAACCTCCAGTTCTTAATGAGCTACCCTGTTTTGTTCATTGAAGCATTATTCAGAGCAGCCAAGAGAGTGATCCAAGTGTTTGTCATTGAATGAGTGGATTAACAGTGGTATGTATATACAATGGAATATTATTCAGCCCTGAATAAGAATGAGATTTTGACATTTTTCACAATGTAGAAGAGCCTGGAGGACATTATGCTAAATGAAAAAGAAAAAAAAGGAAAGAAAACAATACTATAAAATTTCCTTTATATGTGGACTATATTTTAAAAATCAAATATGCAGAGATAGAGAAAAAATAGAGGTTATTAGAGATGACAGATAGGGGAAGGAATGAAGGGATGTATGACACATGATGCAATGTACTAGATATTTAGGGTGAAAAAGCTTAGAGATCTACAGGGTAGATCTACAGGTTAAACCAGAGGTAATAAAATTGTATTGTATTTGAGATTCTTGCTAAATAAGTAGAATATTTTCTGTGCTACAAAGATAGGTAACTATGTGAAATGATGAACTTACTAATTTGCTTTACTATAATAACCTTTTTTACTATTTCTGTGTATCCCTGTAACCATATGTCACTTACATATGTATAGTAAAATGTATTTTTTAGAAAAGAGAGTCAAAATGAATTTGAGGGAGGAGAGATATGAAAAATAGAGAAGAGCATTTCATATGAGAAATGAGTAAATAGTCAAAAACTCCAAATATTGCAGAGAAGTGCAGGAGAATATGAATTAAATGAATGACCATTGGAGATTCTAATTTGGCTGATTAGAGGAGACAAGTTAGACATACTCAGAGAAGGATCACTGAAAAATACAGATTCTCTGAAGTTGCGGACACAGTCACACCCAGAAATCCAGAAGTGGAAAGTCAGTCTGAAAAATTGTCTAAATCAAATTAAATACTTGGACTATTGAAAAGAGGAAGTGGCACCCCTGCTGGGTTACACCTTTCCCTGAACTCTTTACCTATGAAGATGCCATTTTGGGAATGGCTTTTATAGCGTAAAGGGAGGAGCTAATACTTTAGAGACCAAACTCCTGGGATAGGTTCCTCATAGACCTTACCTGCCATGTAGAAGAGGAAACCCAGCCTGGGTTTAAAACCTCTTCTTTAGCTACTTACCAGTCCAATTATTTAAATGCAGGATGACCAAAACTTGCATATTTTATAAGATAAAAAATGTAAGTATGACAATTTTATCAAATGTGTTCAATAATTTTACTGTGCATATTGTATCTTAAAACATCCAATATATAATACAACTTTACAATCTGGACAGTAGTATCTAGTCTCTTCCCAAATTCTTTTTGCATTATTGTCTTTCTTTGAACAGCACGCTTTACACTGTCATGTTGGTCTTTCCATTTATTGTTTTGGTATAATTTTAACTGTCTCCCTACTAATGCAATAGTGAAGATGTTGATGATGGATACCCTGATTGGCATTTTGCTATCCTGTATCTTTCAATTATATGTCTTAATAGACCTAAGCTAAATTATAAATGCCTTTTTGAACTCCTTGTTTTAAATAAATAAAAAATGAGTTCCATACTGTTTAGTACAGAAGGTGCATAAATATTTTACATTTTAGTTATCTTTTTGATTACAGGATAGCTTGTTAGATGTTGGTCAGTCCTGTCAAATACCACCATATAATTTTTAATAATCATTGACCACTATTGGAATTTTAAAAGTTTCATTTCTTGTTTCAAGTTCCATCGATTTTTATTTTTATTTTTATTTTTTAGACAGGGTCTCGCTTTGTAGTTCAGGCTGGCCCTGAGCTCACTATGTAGCTCAGCAAACCTCAAACCCAGCAATCCTCCTGTCTCTGCCTCCCGAGTGCTGGGATTACAGGTGTGAGCCACCACACCCGGCAAGTTCCATCATTTTTGTATTATGAGTATTTGATTATCGGGAGACCTCTTTTTCATTTTTACACTTCATAATACAGATTTTTCCTTTCTGACATGTTAACAGTTTTTTTTTCTTTTCCAGTTTTTTCTTTTGCAGATCTTTTGGCAGTTCCTTCCTATTCTGTCTGAGTGTCCCAAATGTGTACATTTTTTTTTATCACAAAAGAATATCACTGGGTTGTGGAGAAATATAGAAATTATATCTAATGTACTTATGATAAGAATTTTTGTAGATGGTAGTACAAAATTATAGAATTTTTCCCACAAATATAATAAAGATGAATTGATAAAAGAAAATAACTAGATCTTATTATTAGATTTCACTAGAAACATACATCAAAGGAGAATAAATGTTTTCCTAAAATAGCTCAAACAATATTAATTCCTTTCCACTAAATTTGAATTTAGGGCGATGTAAGCCTGCAACTGCAGGCTACCATTTGGATACACTTACGTGCACCCATGTCTTTAAGCTTGTCAGGACTTCATTTTCTAATTATCCAGGCCATTAAAATGCTTTTTGTTGTTTGCTTATGAGATATATTCTCACTTGCATAAGAAAAATAATTAACTGATCCTAAAAAGAGTTCTAGAGTGAAAGTAAAATGGGCAGTTTGAGTTGGGGATAGAAGAATGAAGACTTCCATCATACTTCTAAGAATATCACACTTAAAAATATTATCTTAGGCTATGAAGTGGAGAACTGTATCACTGAATAGTAACACAAAATTTAAAGAGCCCCATTTGATATCTTGGGACTCAGGGCACATGCTTACTGAATTTGATGCACTAATGTAGGGGCTTGGTAGTAAAATGGAAAGGTGCTAGACTTTATGGAATATGTTTTTAAGCCTCAGTAAAGTCTTGCCAAAAAGAGGCAACTTAGATAGAAATTTTTTGAAGACAGAGAAGGATAAAATGATTTGCTAAGATGTAATCTTTCTGCTGGCAGCCCAGAATTCAAGGTGGGTTTAAGAATCTAGTTTTACAGATTTGGAAAATCATAATTCTGTTTCCAGGTAAGGATATTCCTACAAAGTTAGGATGGTTTGAGGTGGGAGATGTGAAACAAACCAGGACTGAAGTTTGGAGCCTGGGGAAAAGTTTATTACTACAGGCCCCTTTAGGCGCCTTCTGTTATGCCTCCCTGCCAGAAAAGAGGTCAATTTACACTTAATAGCTAGGAGACAGCTTAGGGCACAGGGCAATTAGTGCTCGGTGACTAATTGTTTCCTGACAGAAACAAAAATGAATGTCATTAGATTCAGCCCAGAGAGGTTGTGTTGAGCACCTAAATATGTTGCTGAAGGGTAAAATTACCAGGCTGTGTTCTAGATTTAAAAAAATCGATGACTTGCTTAGATCTATAGGAATTGCATAGTAAATCATTGTATTGACCTGGAATCAAAAGATGAAAATCCTTCCAAGTATTTAAGAGAATTAGAATGCCAGGGAGAGGTCAATTCTGGCAACTGGGCTCAGTGTAAGTTATCTCAGCCCTGAAATCTCTGTCAAAAAGTACATTTAAAAGAAATGTTCTGAATCAATATTTATTTATTCCTTCAGGAACTATTTACTAGTTGTCATGGGTCAGACTCTGTGATTTAAGTGGTATTAAATTTTAATGCAACAGATGCTCCTTCCTTATACAGAACTGAAATTCCAGCGAAAACAAATGAGTAGCTGGTGTGAGACTGTGTCAATGATACGAGAGAAAAAAGCAAAAGCTATAATGGAGATTTACTTAGCATGAGGTTTTAGTATGACTTGGAAACTGCTTTCTTCTATAGAGTACTAACAAGGTGTTTTGGCCCATCTACTAAAAAGCACTGAAGTAGTAAATTAGCTTTGGCTTTGACACAGTACTTATCTTTTTGAGAGGGCCAGACCTTTTGTAGTCCTCAATTACATTTCCAGTGCACATGTAGGAGGTAGGGAATGGATTTAATCATTGAGATATTTGAGCAGATTTGTTGGAGGCCATCTTCACTGTGCAGAGACAGTAACTTGAAATGCAGACTGGATGGCATATTACCAACCACCTAATGAATCTACTCCTCCCAACTGGGATCTCCAGCGCATTTACTCATCTTCAACCAGTGTAATTAAAGATGAAAAGTATAACACTGATGTATCCTTCTCTGGGGAGGGAGTTGTTTTAATTGTAGACCCATCAGTGGAAAATGAACTATGCTGGAGAAAGATCACGTTTAATTACACACCTGTTGGTATCAGTGAAGCTGTTGCATTCTGCTATAATAGGGAGACTATCTAGAAAACCCACAATTTGGCAAATCTCAAAATATCACTTCATTAGAGCTTACAATTGCTGCCTTTTTCAATCACTGAATCATCAAATTTTAGGTGAAAGGGCCTTGAGGGTGTTTAGTCTAATTCATACAATTTACAGATGGGAAAACTAAAGTCTTCAGTACTTAACTGACTTGTCCAAATTCATACAAACAATTTGAGCTGTATTATTAAGCTTTTGTGGCTTGCTCTTGTCTTGGTGGATGCTATCTAGTTGAAGTTGAAAGTAGACAGCAGAGGGCAGAACTTCTTTCAAGAGTCCTCAGAGAAAGCTTAAAAATACCACCTAAAACTTAATTTTTAGGCAGCTTTTCTCAAAATTTAAGATATATTTTATCAATCAGAGAGAAATGTTAGTGATCCTAGATCCTCT